>PVJH01004841.1:0-120020 GCA_004026705.1 Nesogale talazaci | reverse complement strand
TCTTGGTCTTTTGCTTTAACCCAAACCCTTGTTCATCCCTGGCCAGAAAGGAAGTAGGGTACATTATTAGACCTTCTATTTGGACGGCACTTTGAGGGCTAAGGCGAGCCCACGTTGTGGCCTTGCCAATCACCTCACCTGTGTTTTGAACTTGGACACTGAGCAAGGTAGAATGGATGCATTTGAACTCAGGTGTGGGCAAAGCTGGGCAGCACACTGGGTGATGAGTTGGGCTGGTCACCATAAGATAGGTGACGCTTTCGGCTGAGCCCTGGTGGAGTAAGTGGTTGAGTGCAGGACTGCGGCCCGCAGCCTTGGTGGTTCAAATCCAGCGGCGGCTCTAGAGAGCAGCACTGGGCAGCGCCCACGATCACCAGAGGCAGTGATGCCCCCCCCCCCCAAAAAAAAAGATAGATGACGCTTTCTACTCCCTAAGACAACCTTACAGCCGTGGCAACCCTCAGAGGTCGTTGTTCTGCTCCGTCCGTCCAGTCAGGTCATTGTGAGACGGAATCGACTTGGTGTCAGGCAGTGGCAAAACATGTTGGCAAAGTTGGCCAAAATGCTGTTAAGTTGGCAAGGGATGTTGAAAGTACTGTGGCCTGCCAGAAGAAGAAGCGCATCATCCTTGGAAGAAGCACACACAAATAGCTCCTTAGATGTGAGACTAGTGAGACTTTGTCTCATGTATTTTGGACATGCTCTCAGGAAAGACTCAACAAACACTACCTCTGAGTTGATGCCGACTCATATAAGGCACGGTATCTCTGCTCCTGGTGCGCTTCTGAGACCAATTCTTCACACGAGTAGAAAGCTCCATCTTTCTCCAGCGGAGTGGCTGGTGGTGTCAAACCACCGACGTCGTACTTTGCAGCCCAACTCGTAACCACTGTGCCACCAGGGCTCCTTCAGGAGAGACTAGTCCCCAGAAAAAGATGCCTGATGTGGTGAAGCAGAGAATCAGAGAAAAAGAGGAAGACCCTGCATGCGATGGATTGCCAAAAAGGCTGCAGCAATGGGCCGGAACCGAACGACTGTGAGAAAGACATGGGCCTGGGCAGTGTGGCCTTCTGTGGTATGCAGGGTTGCTGTGCATCAGATCTGCCTCAGAGGCATCCAACAACACAAAGGCTTTGGAGTATTTGGAAAGCAAGTAACCAGTCTTTTTCAAAAAGACACTGAGCGATGTATGATGCTGCTATCAAATATGCCCTAAACCAAGGAGCCCTAAGACATATAAATCGTATGCACAATAGGAATTGTGCCATATCTACCTAGTGAAAAGTGACTTAAGTGGATGGTTCTAAATAATATATTTTGTACAACTCAATTTTTCTTTTCTGTGTTATATTGCTTTGGAAACCTTCAGATCATTATTATTGACCTATATATACTGCCTCTCAAAACACAGGCTAGGTCTTGGATTTCAGACAATCCCCCACCCCCACCCTCCAAGAAAGATTTCTTTTTACCTGGTTTCTTGCCTCTACACTTGTGGTTTGATACGAATGTTTCATTTGCTTTCCCCAGAGGGTTCTCGAGTCAACCCAACCCTTTCTGGATCCATTCAAGGAGGGACTCAGAATAAGTCTATGGTTACCAAAGGACTTCTGGTAGCAGGATTTTGGGAGTCTGCCGTGTTCAGTACCTTTAACAAGTGGAGAGAGCATTTGCAGAGCTCATGGGGGAGGGCTCACTTAGTTGGAGGATGGAGGTATTGGTGGTGGAAGCAGCAGTCTTCATTGCTTAGCATTGTTATAACAGGAATAGCACTGTAGGTGGCTTGAAAAGTACGCATTTGTTTTCTCATGGAATCTTGGCTTTTGCAGTGCCCTTTTGGGAAGGAGCCCTGGGCATTCTTGGACTCCTTAAGCGGCATCTGTCATTTCCTAGGTGTATTGGTGTCTGTGTCTGCTCTGCTCATAAAGAATCTTAGTTAAGTGCTTGGCAGTGTACCCAAGGGTCAATTGTTCAAACTTACCAGCCATGAGGATCTGCTTCAATGAAAATAATCATTTAGGAAACCCTTTGGGGCAGCTCCCCTCTGTCATACAGGTTTGGAAAACACAGTGGCACTTAGCAACAATTTTCTCTTTGTCTAACCACTGCAAAGTGGTTAGAGTCAGAGTCTCCTCCACTTGGGTATAATCTAATGGAGCAAAGAAACCCCATGTTTAAATAGAAATGATAGCCACAGGTAGAGGAGTTAGGGTTCCAGGACAAAGGAAGGACCTTCAAAGAATTTGTGCAAAAATGGAATCACAAGATAATAGAAATTTTCCATCAATTTTAATTTTTTTTCTATATTCAAGAGCTACCATTCAATTCATGACAGGCGCGGCTGGTGATTCCATAAGAGAACGGAAATAGGTCTCTCTCTTCCTCAGCCCTCATCTCTCAGTATGAAACATAATCGTGCTTAAGTCCAAGTGAGACTAGCTGTGTTTTACTCTGAGAGAGATAAAGGGAAAAGAGAATGAGTGATTGCCGAGTCGATGCCAAAGGACGGACTCTGGTGAGAAGATGTAATATGTTTGCCATGACCACGACCACCACCACCATCATCATCTTCATCTTTCTCTTTCTTTGACGTTTCGCCTCCCCCTCACCACCCCCCCCCCCAAACTATAAATTTTCTTACTAAATAGCAGTATCGATAGAAACAGTGAATGCCTTGGGTGCTGGGGTTGGGGAACCAGAGGAAGATGTTAAGGATAAAAACTCATCTTTCTTGAATGAAAACGGTGTGCCCAGCCTTGTGCTTTGAGCTTTACCCCAAATCCCTTTCTTCATCCTACAAGAAAGGTAGAATTGCCCCTGGTTTGCCAAAGGGAAAGCAAAACTCTGAGAAACTAAATATTAGACTTGGCTCAGATGGTTGTGATGTATCATTATACAGATTGAGACAGGAGAATTAGAATCGTTTTCTCTATTCTTTGTAGTTCTGTCAGTCTCTGTCTACCTCACTTTTCCCATTGTTAGGCTTTCACAGGCTTCTTTGTGGTGCGAGGATAGAGGACTTTGAAGACGCAGTGCATCTCTTATTTTGTTGCTAAGAACTGGACTTTGCTTACTATCTTTGACTCTTATCTATTGGACGTTGCCGAGAGGTGCAAATGTTTAAGTGCCTGGCTGCTCACCAACAGATTTTCAGGTCTCACGTCACCCAGGGGCCCCATGCAAGAAAGATTTAGCCCCCAGGAGGGGCACGATCCTCGCCCTCCCTGAAGAACTCGGTGGGGAGCGCCGTTCTCGAAAGCTTGTGGTGTCTTCGTGACCTGGAATTGGCTCCGTTACAACAGGGTTCTTGTGTTTGTTTGTCTCCTTGGAAAAGACTGAGAGCCGTGCGTGGCGGTGCTGTGCTGTCTGCAGACCCGTTGCATGGAAAAGGATCTCGGCCAGTTCTTGAGCCAGCTCACATAGGTTAACTTCTTTCTGCCATTGCCATTTCCCACTCTCTCTGTGATGAGTTTTATCTGTCTACAGATCCCTCTTTGGAAGGGCACTGATGTGAGTTCTAAGAGACAACATAACTTATTTGTCTGGGGTGTTAATCCCTTTAGAGCTCATTTCCTGAAACAGCCAGTAAAGAGCTTTATAAGCTCTGAGGTGCAACAGAAGTGCATGTACTTTAGTGGGGAGCTCTCAAAAATGGGCAAGGAGTTTTCCACCACTGAACTCTGCGAAGGTGGGGATCTAATTTAAGGGTGAGTATACTGAGTAGGTTCTTTTAACATCTGCCCCTTTGACTTAGTTTTTCTACTTTATTTTTTCCATTCATGTTGACATTTATTGAGATCTTAGACCTAGAATTTTTTTATATAAATCGTTTTACTGGGGGCTCATACAATTCCTATCACAATCAATATATACATCAATTGTATGCAGACCACATTTGCACATTTGTTGCCTTCATCATTCTCGAAACATCCTCCTTCTACCTCGGCCCCTGGCACCAGCTTCTCATATTTCACCTCCCTCCCCACTCCCTCTCCCTCACAAACTCTTAACAATTTACAAACATTGTACACTATCCGATATGTCCCTTTACCCACTTTCCTGTTGTCCGTACCCCAGAGAGGAGGGCATATGTAGATCCCTACAATAGGTTCCCCCTTTTCTACTCCACCTTCCCTCCATCCTCCTGGCATCACCCTTGGTCCTGAACTTAGACCCAGATTTTAGAAGAATTAACCAAGAGCAACCAAAAATTAAGATGGGTTGATTTTACTTGTGTGCGTTTATATAGAAATCCAAGCAATAGCAAATACAATCCCTGGCAAAAGCAATCCTGTCTGTGTGTCTCAGCTATTATTTCTCCTCCAATTAATCTACAAGTTATTTTAACATTTATGGGCTTTAGGTTTAAAAGTTTGTGTGTGTGTGTGTGTGTGTGTGTGAGTGGACATAGAATTATTTCAAAAGTCCTTGTTGGGTGTGAGCACAGAAATAAATACATGAATAAATAATCAGGAAATTTTTGAATAAAATAAGTTAACAAGAAGAATTCTTAAAAAAAAAACAACCCAAAACCAAAACAACAGCACCAACAAAAAGGAGAATTCCTACTGTGGTTCTCCATACTTCTTAGGGAAGATTTCAGAGAGGTAGAATGGAGCTTGGAATCTCCAGGTTCCTGTCAGTCCATCCTCCAACCATTAACCCATGGCCAGCGCTGTTGCCTTGTGTTGACAGGTTTCTTTTGTGATGGAGAGGGCACACATCAGAAGACACGGTGTTCCAGCCATTTCTGCATGGTCTCTCTTGTGGCAGTGGGTCACATTCTCAGGTCGTGCAGCCATTCTTATTCTCCTTTGGGGAATTGTCCCTCCACTCTCCTCATAAACTGGCTGTCCTCGGAACTTCCTGGGTGACCTCGTGAGTTGCCATTGTCAACTTGATCCATGTAGGTAGTCCTGGCAAAGGAGTCCCGCTCCTGTTTTCAGAGTGCCTAGCCACTCTGATCATGCCCAGAACCTTTGGAAGTGAATCCCAGACGTATTACCTTTCTTCTGTAGACACTGAAGTATGTCTCTGTTTTCCTAAAAATACGTCACTAGATGATAACAAACATCTAGAGACATTGATCAGTCTCACATATCCTGGCGGTGCTGTTTCTCCTCATTTTGAGTCAGGCCCCATCAGCCAATGAAAGTGACGAAGGCTTTCTTCCAATCCCAACCGTGACATTATGGTCTCCACTCAACTTTGGGAGGACACTCCTCTTGAGTGCTTCTGTGAGTGCCATCTGACCCGAGGGGCTCATCTTCCCGCACCATCTCCGACACTGTTCTGCCGTTCCTTAGGTTTTCAGTGGCTGACAATGTCTCTATGCTATCCATAGGGTTTTCAGTGGATGGTTCCTCTGAAATGGACAACTGATTCCTTCTTCATAATTTGTCTTTAATCTGGAAGTTCTGTATTTGAAATACCAGTGACACAGCTTGCGTTCAGCATTATAGCAACACACAATTTCACCAGGCAAGGGGTGGAATTCAACTGTATTTCCTTTGAATTGAACTTTTGCTTTAAAATGTGGACCAGATTTAGATTCAACTTTTCTCCCTCCCAATGGCAGGGGACGATGTCTTCATAAATGATACTATGTTTTTCTATCAGGAGACATGCTATCTGAGAGTTTCTATTTAGGTAACATTAGTAGTTGTCCATGTTCCATGAGTCGATCCAATGACTCATTAGAGACTTTGAAAATGGGACATTGTGGCAGCTTTCCTGGCCTAACTCTCGGGCCTTGGGACTGCCCAGGAACTCAAGATGCTTCTCTCTCTCTCTGTCTTTCTCTTTCTTTTTCCCTTCCCTTCCCAAGAGACCTTCACTTCGTCCAATGAAGCATATATACTTTTCATCCTTAAAGAAAGGAAAGAAAATGGGACATTGTAATTCTGTTACTCTCCCCCCTCACTACACACACACACACACACACACACACACCTGAAACATTATTATAAACAGAACCTTCATCATGCTTATATATAGATATATCTATATATAGACTCTCATGTATTTCTTTATTTATTACATTTCAGGACTTTTTTTCCAGACTAATTTAATTGTAGTGACCTACTAGAGTTCTTAAAATAAAGCACTACAATGCATTCATGTTTTAAATATATTTGTTGTATTTAGTCCATCCCCTTTTCTTCTCTTACTAATTTGTAATGTTATTATCTTCCTTACTGTTTTTTATGCTGTTAATTGGACACACCTACTCTTTAGCAGTCAGGAGACAGGATTTTAAGAAAATTTCAAAAACCCTGCTTCTATTTAATGGATTTTCCTGTAATGCAGATAGAAGTGGGTAGTAGAAAATAGCATATTCCAACAGAGACTTACTGCAGCTGCTTGGATAAGAAGTCACAGAAACCATCTCATACTGCTAAGACTCTCTGAGGAGTTAATTTGCATTGTGGCACATTTAGCCCTGTGGTGGGCATTCTCCAACACGGCAGTTAAATCTCTCTAAACTATGCTGAATATTTATCTCTCACGTTTCTTAGTCTGTCAGGAATCTTTTAATATGGTTAAGTACAGGAATTAACTTGTTTTAAATTGCGGGGGGCAGGGAGGGAGAACAATCCTAAAACAAATTTCCAACCGTACAATGCCCACTCATATCTCCTAACAAAATTGGCTCATTGCTTGATAATACAAAGGTATTGCATACATTTTATCTTCCTGATAATTGTAATTCCTCCGTTTGCTAAATTTGTGATCTTCAAGACTAAAGGCTCCTTAAAATTTACAACCACTTGAATTTGTGTATTTAGTGACAAATTTTAATATCAAGAAGTCCACATTCCCCTCTCCACTGTCACTGCTGAATATCTTCAGTGAATGTCCATTTATATACCAGCGCTCGGTGCTTTGAGATCATAGTGAGTTAAGGTGCTTTCTGTTTAGAGGGAGAGATTAACATTAATCCTATCAGCCCACAATCACATATTAAAATATCTTCAGACAAATTACACTGTGCTGGGAGTACCCTAAATGGAGCATGGTTGGTTGACCTAGTTATGGGGATCATGGTGGATTTTCCTGAGGAAGTAATTCTTAAGACGAGACTGAGAAATGAAAGCAAATTTTTGAGGTAAAGAGGAAGAGATCCTGGTGGCATATAGTGAGTTGTACTAGTCCAGCCATTCCCACCCAGCAGCCACTCTGTGGAATAAGGTTGAGGCTGCCTTCCGCTATAAAGATTGATGGTGTCAGAAACTCAAAGGGGCAATTCTACTCTGTACCATAGAGTTGCTCTGACGTGGGACTGCCAGTGTGGCAGTGGGTTTAGGCAGATAAGAGAGGGGGCTACCTTTTGGTCATCGTAAGCAGCATGTGCCAAGTGCCTGTGGTGAGAGGGTCAATGGTCTGGGAAAAAATGCCAAGTGCGAGGGAGAGGCTGGTTTGAGATGAGACTGGGAAGGGAAATGGGGCCTCGAAGTAGCCCATGGTTGCTAATCATGAGTGTAGTTGGGTCTTTATACTCCAGGCAGAAGGATGACATTGAAGTCATTCGTGTGTGTCCTCTTCAGTTACATCTAGCAGTGTTGTGGAAGAAAGATCCGGTAGTCTCCTTGTCTAAGTGTTTTTGGCAGTAGTTGGGGAGTTGTTTCTGACTGGTGGTGATCCCATGCGTGTCAAGGTAGAATTGTGCTCCAGAGGCTTCTCAAGGCTGTGAGCCGTGGAAAGCATCAAGCAAGTCACTGATAACTCCTAGGATTGGCAAGCAGTTTGGCAGTCCACTGGCTCAAGTCCAAGATAGGAATGTTAGGTGATGCACCAGGAGCAGTATCCAGATCCAAATTCGGATGCAAATTGTTCTGTGACCTTGGTAGCCACCCCTTCCATGTGTCAGCACGCTTTCTTGTGTCCATCCTGAACACTTCATTTCCATTTGTCCGGGTTTCTTCTTCTCTCTGCCTTCTCATCTCTCTTTTTTTCTGTTAATGGCAGAGGGGGCAAAAGTTGCCTCTCGCTCTCTTATACTCGATTGTTCTAAGGTGGATGTTTATTTTATAGTCCCATCCAATCATTGACTGAAAGAGGTCTCTGGAGTGTCTCTTTCAGTTTTGTAATGAAACATTATTTCGGGGCAGATAAGCCTTAAGGGTTCTTCCAGTCCCTTTTAGATCAGTAAGTCTGTTTTGGTAGTTTGTTCTCATTTCAATTTTTTTAAAATTCAGTTTTGTTCTACATTTTTTTTTTAACCCTAAGACCGTCTATTATGGTCCCCGTCAGAGCACTTAGAAGTAGCTTGGTACCTTGTAGTCTGGTGAGTGGAAGCCTGGTACCATGTAGTCTAGTTAGTGGAAGTTGTGGTTCAGGTGGACCTTTAGAAAGATTAAAATCTTAAGATTTGGACCCTAAAAACAGTTGCCAGGCCCTTATGAGCTAGCCTCTACCTTGCATGTAATTAGCCTGGTAGATTCCCTTGGAAGCCACTGGTGGGAATGGACCTGATGCTGCAAGGGGTCCTAAGGAAACACAGACAAATGTCTTGCTGAGTGAACGATCTACTGGTCTCCACGGACTGCAGAGACCCATGTAAACATGTTCTCTTTGGCATAAACCTTAGTAGCCATACTTTTAGGCCCACCTTCATTTTGCCCTCCCACTTGATCACGAATAAGGAAAACAATTGAAGTTTTCCTCTCTACTCTGGTTAATACTCTTCCAGTGGGGGCTACTCGCTCTGGTTCCATGACTCACCTTTTGAGTAGTCAATTCATTTTACAAGTCTAAGTTTATGTTCTTGAACTGCTAATATGTATATTTTTTGGTGGGCATCACTGCCCTCTGCTGGTTGTGGGCACTACCCAGTGCTGCTCCTGAGGGCTGCTGCTGGATTTGAACCTCCAAGCCCATGGGCTGCAGTCTTGCACTCAACCACTTGCACCACCAGGGCACAGCCCGAACTGCTAATATTTTAAAAGAAGGACTCACTAACTCATCTCTGGTCATGGATGTTGTCACCATCTATAATTATGTGGACTAATACTTGTTTATTCTGAGGGTTGTCCCCCGCTAGTCTGTAGGCCAGTGACTGATTAGTTGATGACTATTCTTCATGGCCATTTTTCTCTGCTCCTTAATCCTGCTGGGTGGAGAGTATGTCCTTAGCCTCGCTGTGCTGTAGAATGAACTGGGCAGATGTGGGCGGCTATTGGGCCACCATGTGTCAATTCTATAAAAGTGATAGGATTCCTGGTAGTCACCAGGAATGGGAGTCTGGTGACTGCCGCCTTGGCCATGTGGGTTTCTCTCGTGCATGCACAACGTCTCACATGTCCTCGGTGGTGGTGGTGGTGGTGGTGGTGGTGGTGGTGATAGGATTAAGCAATTGATTAGATTATCCACTTCACACTTATAATATTTAATGTCTTGTTCTACTTCTTTATAGGAATACTCATGGCTTGATAAAAACCATTGTGAAATTATTACAGATACAAGCTCTTAAGGAAGACCATGGTGATAAGAATGTTCAGGGTCTCTATACTATCAGGTAAGCCTTGTCTCTGGTCTTTTCTTTTACCCATGAGTCCATGAATCCCCTGACTATCTTGCTGAGGTGCAGATACCCTGGGGCTGGGTCTGTGGCTCTGCATGTCTAACAAGCTCTCAGGTGCCACTGGCAGCGCCGGGGCCTCACCACACTGTGGAAAGCAGAGCTGTCAGTAGCAGCAGCAGCAGCAGTACCCTGAGGCTTGTAAGGAACAGAAATGCAAGTTTCAGGCTGCACCCCAGACTGCCTGAATCAAGAGTTTTGATTTTAAGATAATTTCTCCCAGGCACTTTAATGTGACTCACAGGCACATTAAAGTTGAAACAATTGAATGGTTTCTGTGGTTTGGAAGAAAGGCCTAGTGATCCACTTCTGAAAAATCAACCTGAGAGACCCCTGTGAAGCTCAGTTCTTCACACACACACACACACACACACACACACACACACACACACACGAAGCTCAATGAATCGGGCTGGCCCGGCGGCCAATGGATTGGGTTCTATGTTGCTCAGTGGATACTTTCTGTCAGGCAGCAAAGAGCACTCTCCTTTTCATGCAGCTTGGTTCTCTCCCCCCTGCCCCCCATGTCAGTGCGAGCCCTTCACTGTGATGCTTCACTGGGCTTCGTTTTTATAATTCATTTTCTCCCTTTTGTGCTCCTTCTAAGGGCACTCAGTTTTCAAAAGACAATAGGTGCCAGGAGCAGAGTTGGGGGCGGGGGGGCCTCATTTGAGGAGCTGAAATCAATTGGAGACATACAGTTCGTCCTCACATAGGCGTCATGTTAAGAGGGCCAGAATCAATCACCTGAGTTGGCATAATCTGGTAATGTTTATGGAGAGCCCTTGTGTGAATGACTGTTTGGCATTATAAATCAGCAGAGTGTAATCGAATGTCTAAGAGCCCCAACTTCCTCCAGGGGAGATTGTGGATGGCAGAAAGCGAGGATTGGTGAGCCTGAAGAGTGCGTTCCCCTCGAGCGCGGTAATTGCCGGAGTCAAGCATACAGTTGTCGTGCTGCTTTAGACCCTTCTTTGCAGCATGTTGCTTAACAATACCATCTGGTTCAGAGAGGCAACTGATGAGAGCTGTATCTGGAACGTGGAAAGGGTCTGAGGAACTTAGAACTCGTCAGAGAGGTGAGGTGTTCCCTGGCTGTGCTGAAGGATTAGTGTACTGGTGGAATGACAGATCATTGTAAGCTTCCAGGGCACCAAGCTAACCGATGCTTTCATGGTGTGAAGGACTCTCGTGGTGTACGTAGCTATTTAAGCCTGTCTGGTTTTAGTCTTTATGAATGGCTAATGAACTTGAACAACCAATACATACCACTTCTGATGGCTCTGGTCTGGACTGTATTAGCTGTGCCAGAATGGGCTTGGAAGTCGGAAGGTGCGAGGTCCCAGAAGGTGACTCTACAGAAGGCTCTTTAAAGAGAGTATTTTTTGTTGTGCGGGGTTCTCACATGTCATGGGTCCGAGAACCACCAGGGAAGTTTGTTCACAGACCTGCTTCTCAAACCCACTGGCTAGAGAGTCTCATCTCTTCGGTAGGCTTAGTGCAAGACTGAGGAAATGTTTATCCAACTCTTCAGCATTATGGAGGTGGGTCATTTGTGCATCACGTTTCTTTGTCTTTCTTTTTTTGGAATCGCATATTTCTTTTTCTTTCTTATTTTGGGATCAAATATTTCTTTCACCCCAGGGAGCTTGATGGTACCTCTGAGCTTCAAAGACCCCTTGGGGTAGACTAGAGGGTGTCTCGAGCAACTTACACCAGGCCTTTCTGCCTCTGTTCCCTGTGTAGGAAGTAAGAGGTCTGTGTATGCCTGAGCACCAAGCCACTAGGTTTATATTATGTTGACCATGGACGCCAGGGAGGCCAACGCCATGGCCAAAGAACAATTTTAAATCCAGGAATGGCAACCCCAAAGAGAGCAATGGATTTGCTGCAAGAGAGAGTGTCTGGGCAATGAGAGAATTCCTTGGTTCTTTTTTATTTTTTTTTTATTTTGCAGGCATCACCGCTCTCTGGTGGTTGTGGGAGCTACCCAGCGCTGCTCCTGAGAGCCGCTGCCCTGGATTTGAACCACCAAGCCCGTGGGCCACAGTCCCGCACTCAACCACTTAGGCCACTGGGGCTCAGCCCTAATTCCTTGGTTCTTTATGGAGCACTTCTGCTCTTTGGTAGGGGTTCTGGGAGATAGAATTGACTTCAAGGCGGTGGAGTTTGGTTTTCTAAAACTTTAAAAATCCTTTCTACTTGTGGATAATTCTATATCTATATTACCAGTACTAATCCATTCTTTTCGTATTAGTAGGGGTCAAAAATATGACAAGAACGTGGAGCAGGAGAATGTGGCATTGACACAGTCGCTGCCATGACGGGCTCACACTTAAGAACAAGGGAGAGGATGGCGCAGGACGGGTCAGAGTGCCATTCTGTTGTCCAGAGGGTCGCTGTGAACCTGAGTCCCCTCAAGGGCACCTGCAAGACGTTTTTTCCCTCAAAGCCCCGCCCGCCCCCTTCCCCCCCCGCCTTGTCCAGACTAAATTTTCTCTCGATTAGCCTGGCTCCCGCTTTTCTGTATTGCACCTTTACCTAAATTAAACAGTCTCAGCTATTGACAGCATAAGATGCTGATATTTCGGTTGCAAGAAGAATAACGGAGGACTGAGTCCCGGTGGCGTAGTGGTTGAGTGCGGGACTGCGGCCCACTGGCTTGGTAAGGCTGGGCCTCGCCGCCCCCCCCCCCCCCCCCCCCCCCCCCCCCCGAGGGCAGTGATGCCTTAAAAAAAAAAAAAGAAGAAGAAGCAAGAAGGATAACTGAAATTGTCAGCCTGGTAGCTCACGAGAGGCTCCTTTTACTTGTTTGCTTTGTAATACACCCCCCTTCCCTGTGCGCTTTTGGTTTTAATTTTTCTCAATGCATATTCATAGGATGGCAGCCTTTTTCGGATCACTCCCCCCTCAGTTCAAGTGAGGAAATAGCTGTGAGTTCATGAACAGTAACTGCTTGTTCTGGAACCCGTGCATCATTCCGATGTGCCAGACAGTGGCTGACATGCACAAATATCTGATGTTAAGGATCTTATTTATGGGAAGGTTTGGTCTGCTCATCCCCACGCTGTGCTTTCTGAAATGAGAGCATGTTACATGCTTGGGGCAGCAGAAGGGTAGCTGTAGCTCTGTGCTCAAAGTAAGGAGAGGCACAGGACAGTTAGGCAGGGGCTAGACTAAGTAAGACCATGCCACAGCCTTTGTTTTTTATTGAAAGATCAATGGGAAATGAGTACAAGTTTTCCATTTTAACTTACTATTTTGAAATGATCTCAAAATTACAGAAAAACTCCAAGAGTAGTACAAAAGACCCCTGAACTAAAATAATACAAACTGTGCTATCAAGTTAGCTCTGACTCTTGATGACCCTATGCGATAGGGAGGTTTATTGTGTCAACCTGCCAATAGGAACCTGTGGGATTAATCAGGTTGCAGTTTGATTGGAGGGCAAAGAGATAACTGGCTCTACAAGGATACCCTCCCAACCACCCCACCCCCGTCTTCCTCTCTGGTGATCAGAGTGTGCAGGAGCATGCATGGTGCTTCTGTAGCTAGTTCTCTGTTTCAACCTGTGACTTACACTACTTGTGGGCTAGGTGAGTCCATGGATCGTGTTGCTAGAGCTCGAGGCTCCTTTGAGGCCTGCTTCCCCATGCTGCTGGTGTGGACAGAGCTGGAGCTTTGGGCTGTGGATCCTGTCCCCTTGCATAGTTTGCCTTCGGCATCCCATTCAGGCCAGAACCCACATGGATTGAAGGACTTTCAGTATGTTACTGTTTCATGGAACTGAGTTGAACTGAACACTTTGGACTGCTGTGTAGACTAATTAGCTGTTACATTCCTTCTTGTATAAATCTATCTATCTATCTATCTATCTATCTATCTATCTATCTATCTATCTAGTGTTCTGGTTTCTTTTCTCTAGAGAACTCTGCCTAACACACCTTATAAGGACAGAGTACAACTGCCACTGTGGGTTTTCAAGACTGCAAAGACAGGAGTAGGAAACCTCATCTTTTTCCCCAAAAGATGCACCCTATGTCATTCATTCAGATCCATCTTTTTTCTTTTCCTTTTGGTCAATCACCTTTCCACATTAAAATAATTAAAAAAAACTATATTTGAGAGTAGGGTGCATGCCTAATGGTGCACATCTTTTAAGGATAGGGATCTCTCATAGAGCCAGAAGGCAGCACTCAAAAGGAGGACATTTAACCCTCAAGGTCCAATTTTGGCATCTACAGTCTGTGAGCTAGTTTTGCTAACTGAATCAGTGATGTACTCCCCCCCCCCCCCCCCAATGATGTGCTTTTATACCTTTGCTTTCTTTTAAAAGTACAGGTCTAGTTTAGAATCACCTATTGCCGTTAGCTATCCAATTTTCTTGTTTTTTTTTTTTCTTTTTTTTAAGATCTGGAATTCATCCTCATCCTTTCCTTGACTTTCATGCCATTCACATTTTGAAGGTCAATTTTATTCGAGGTTCATTGGTTTGGGGTGATCCGAGTTGTCCTCAGGATCGAACCGAGGGTATGCATTCCTGGCTGAAATACCACCGACTCGATTCTCATACTGTCCCCTCAATACTCATCTGGCCCTCAGTGAGAGTAAGATAGGGGCTTTTCCAATTTTGATCTCCAAATCAGTCTGGGGCTGGTCCCTCTAGTGTATAGTTGTAGTTTTCCCCCTTGTAATGAGCATGTGATACTTGGGGAAGGCTCTTTGAGTTGTGTACACATTCTGCGCCTCACTCAATTCACAGCCACCCCAGCCAGTTTTCACTGTGATCGTCACAAATGGTGGATTACCAGATGCCACTGCTCCCTGTACCTTTATTAGTTTCTATGGCCAAAAGGAAGAATGCCATTGCAGTTTTAAGCCAAAGTTTTTATTTTGTTTTTAATCATTTTACTTGGGGCTCATACAACTCTTATCACAATCCATATGTCCATCTATTGTATACAAAGCACATTTGTACATTTGTTGCCATCATCATTCTTAAAACATTTGCCAGCTGAGCCCTGGTGGCATAGTGGTTGTGTGCAGGACTGCAACCCACAGGATTGATGGTTCAAATCTATCAGCAGCCCTCCAGGAGCAAGACTGGGTTTCCTGCTCCTACCAGGGCAGTGATGTAGGAAAAAACCAAAACCAAAAATCATTTGTCTTCTGCTTAAGCCCTTGATATGAGCTCCTCATATTTCCCTCCCCTCCTCATCCCCTCCCTCATAAGCCTTTGATAATATATAAATTATTATTATTTTGTCATATTGTACACTGTCCCATGTCTCCCTTCACCCAATTCCCTGTTTTCCATACCTCAGGGAGGAGGTTATATGTAGATCATTGTAATTGTTTCTCTTTTTCTACTCCACCTTTCCTCCACTCTCCTGGTATCACCACTCTCACTACTGGTCCTAAAGGGATCATCTGTCCTGGATTTCCCATGTTTCTGGTTATTTATTTATTTATTAAATGCTTCTGGTTTTTATCTATACCAGTGTTTATCCCCTGGTCTCGCCGGGTTTGTAAGCTAGAATTGGGATCATGATAGTGGTTGGGTGAGGTGGGCGGGGGGCGGGGGGGGAAGAGGAAGCATTTAAGAACTAGAGAAAAGTTGCATACACTGCACCCTGACTACCTCATCTCCTTCCCGTGACCCTTCTGTAAAGGGATGTCCGTTACCTACAGATGGGCTTTGGTTCCCCAATCTGTACTCCCCCTCATTTATAATGATACAGTTTTTCATTTTTTGATGCCTGATATCCGATCCCTTCAACACCTCATGGTCACACAGACTGGTGTGCTTCTTCCATGTGGGCTTTGTTGCTTCTGATCTAAATGGCTGCTTGTTTACCTTCAAGGTTTTAAGACCCCCAGATGCTATATCTTTTGATAGCTGGGCACCATCAACTTTCTTCACATTTGCTTATGCACACATTTGTCTTCAGTGATCCTATCAGGAAGGTGGGCATGCAACGATATGATTTTCAGTTCTGTGATACCTGATCCCTTTGACACCTTGTGGTCACATAGACTGGTGTGCTTCTTCCATGTGGGCTTTGTCGCTACAGAGCTAGATGGCTGCTTGTTTACCTTCAAGCCTTTAAGACCCCAGATGCTATATCTTTTGATAACCAGGCACCATCAACTTTTTCACCACTTTTGCTTATGCACACATTTGTCTTCAGTGATTGTGTCAGGAAGGTGAGTATCATGGAATGCCAACTCAATATAACAATAGAACTTAATTGAACTCAATAGAACTTCTTGTATTGAAGAAGTAATTGAGTGGCGGTCCAATGTTCATCTAAGCAGAAGTTTAATAACATAATTAAATGAATATTTGATTAAAGACTATCTGACTAACATGCAGCAAGTGGCCTGGAGAGAAGCAGGGAGAAAGTGAGGAGAATGGGCAGGGGCCTATTGCAGGAGAACTGGGAAGAGAGGGTGGCAGGCTGGTTAAGGTAGTAGCAGTGGAGATGATGAGGCATGAACATATAGGAGATATGCTCAGTTTGCATAGAAAGCCCATGGTGGAAGAGTTCAATGTTTTGTTTGTGTTTTTTTTTTTAACAAAGATTACGCAGGCAACTCTGTGAGGAATACACCCACAAAGGCAAAATAAAACAATAACTTGAGAAAAGGCTGTGCTTTAGAGGTGGAAATGGCAGGAATCCCTGGCATTCTACAGATTCTGTGGCCCTGCACCTAGAGATTCTGGTGGAGAAAGCTTGGTTGGGCTCAGGGAGGTACCTGGAATCAGTATATTTTGAAAGCATCTGGGGATTATCAGGACAAAGGGTGAAAGTACCAGGTGATCAGCGTCAGAGTATTTTCCTGTGACAATAGAAAAAGACACTAAATGCTCTTGCTTCACAGGGCTGCGCCTCTGAAATAAGTCCTCCAGTACTGATCCCGAGGAAATAGATGAGACTCTGATTTGGCTTTATTTTATTTGTAAGGGAAATCCAAATTACTATGATTATCGTCAGTATAATCATATGTTAGATGATGCATATAACTTTTTCTAAAATTTAACAAAGGTTCACTAGATTTAAAATATGGTGACTGAGTTAAGTTTGATATATTTTTTCATGTTTTTAAAAAAATTGATATAATTTATATACCATAAGACTTACCCTTTAGGGGTACAATACAAAGGCTTCATTCCCACTCTCACAATCTAGTCCCTTTTTTTTTAATCATGCTTAAAAGAAGCCTCACACACACTTGCAGCCAGTCCCTCCTTCCTCCATCCCATCATCCCTGCCAATCACCAATCTACTTTTTGTTTCTCTGGGTTTACCTCTTCTGGGCATTTCATGCTAATGGAATCATATAATATGCTGGCCTTTTTTGTCTTTATGCTTTCACTTACCATGTTTTTTAAGGTTCATCCATGTTACAGTATGAATAAGTACTCCTCATTACTATTCCTTTCTTGTGACTGAATACTATCCCATTGCATGTTATTCATTGTGGAATATTTTTATATACTCTTTAATGCCAATGAATTTTTAGTGTTTTTCCCCCTTAACATTTAATGTTAAGGTAGACCTTTTCTGTGATTTACTGAAAATCTCTTACTCTTTAATTAATGATTGTTGTTCTTTACATATTGCTTTCAAAATTCTACATCACTCTCCTTGTTATCCTTACTTGTCTTTGTTTTATTTTTTATTTTGGGGCATCACTGCCCTCTGGTGGCTGTGGGAGCTACCTTTGCTCCCGGAGAGCCACTGCTGGATTTGAATCACTAAGCCTGTGGGCCGCAGTCCCTCACTCAACCACTTCGCCACCGGGGGCTCAGCCCCCTTACTTGTCTTTAATGAAATTCTAAGAAAACCTAATAAAGTTGTTTAGAATCCTCTCAGCCTTAAAAGATCAGTTGTCAGCTAACATATTGTTGTGATGTCAAAGCAAATGTTTTGTTTGGGGGAGGTACTGCTTATTTCATTCTTTTATTTTTTGGGGGGGGCATCACTGCCCTCAGGTGGTGGGAGTAGGAGGCCCAGCCTTTGCTCCGTGGAGCTGGAATCGAACCTCCATTCCAGTGGGCCGCAGTCCCGTGCACAACCACTACGCCACCAGGGCTCAGCCCGCTTATTTCATTCTTTAAATAAATTCGCTAAAGGAGTTCCTTGAAATGTAGCTATTTGGTTTCACTTTCCACAAAATAAAGCTGGCACCATTATTAAATCATTTGTACTATTTAGTCAAGCTCCCATATGAGAACTGGAACTATTAGATTATTTGAATGTATTTTATTTGCTGAAGTTATAAAAGCTTAAATACTCAAGGGGTCAACATTTCTGGCCCAAACATGTCTCTTATAACCTTCTTTGAGAAATGGTATTTTCATAATGCTTTATTTTGAAAGCAGCAGTTTAGTAAAGCTTAATTATAGCAGTCACCTTAAATATATTTAACTCTCATTAACTTGACCTACCTTTTGTTTGGGAGGTTGGGACTGTCTTTAAGAATCTCACTGGGCTCCAAGGGCACCAAAATCTTAATGGAAAAATAGAATTAAGAGATAATGAAGTCTGTTCATGAACTTTTGATGCCCCCTTGTAAAAGCTTTTGGTCCATTCATATATGTGCTCAAAATGTTGCATGTCATTTCAGAGGGTTCATGGATTTTTGCATTAATGGATATCCATAGAAATGTTTATAGAAAGGTCAGGAGGAAGAAGACTTGAACGGAGGGTTTGTCAGTGTCAGATCAACCCCTCATGAGAGGAGAGCCAGGGCCTCAATGGAGAAGCATACTGCCCTTCTCTCCCAAAGCTGCCTGCCTCTCTGCTCTCGGCTTCTGTCCGTCAAACTGCCTGTCTGGCTTCTGCGTTCATATCTTTTCTCTCCTTTCCTGACTTAGTAAAATCTTCATTTACAGTTAATGCTTCTAATCAACTACTACTCAACACCTGGGATCTAGGATCAGGTCTGACAAATAATGGGCACTTCTGTGCCCCCTCCAGAGCTGAAGCCAAACTCACTGCCATGGAGTCCATGCTGACTCACGTGCCCCTGTGAGTTTCTGAGACTGTCACTCGTTAGGGAAGTAGAAAGCCCCAGCTTTTTTCCAAGGTGTGGTTGGTGGTTTTGAACTGTGGACCTTATGGATCCCAGCACAGTTGCAAAACCATTAAGCCAGCAGGGCTCCTCCAGTGAGCACCAGCCACCAGGAGATATGTTTAAGGTTGCTCTCAATGTAGATCTGAATGTAAAAATAAGTATGGTCATTTTGCTGGTAAACATCTTTAAGATTAGGAAAACAGAATGTTTTCCTTATTAGCCTATGCATCGTGTCTTTAATTTTCCTGTAATCTTGGCTTGTGCCCTAGTATTGAAAGAAGAGGAGGCTTTGCATTCAAGGGTACCGCTATGTTTTCCCCACCATTGCCTTGCACCTAAAATAGTTCCAGACTCTCACATTGGCAGACACCTTTCATTAAAACACTGACTCTAGAAATAGAGATCCTGGGAAAGGTTCAGGAAGAGGGCAGACTCGCTGTGCTGCAATGCAGAGTGGAGTTTCAAGGGAATCTTATGCTCTCTCCATCTGCCTTATCAACACAAAGAAAAATGAATGAACAGTCAAAAATGTCAAAATTAAAGTCACTTTTAGCAATGCTCCTTTTCCTTGGAACTTGTGTGGAAAGGATAAAATGCATCTCATCCTCAGCCATGGGAGGGTCTCAAACAATTCACAAGGATTATGTAAATTTTTTGGGGGGGCTTCCTCTCCTTATTCATGCACCCCCCCCCACATTTTTTGAGTGCAATATTCACTGTGGAATCTTCATAGGATTCTTGCTGAATTTTCAAAGTTAAAATTTACAGAGTTTGAAGACGTTTTTTAAAAAATTCCCCATTTTGGCTTCTAACCAGCATTTTCAAATCAAAATTCAGAGCAGGTAGAGAAATGCTTTTAAAATGCATATTTGATGTAGTAAGTGCTATGCGGGTGCTTCTGAAAGCTCCAGGGTCACAGCTGCATACATGAAAATGCATGGTGACTGCGGGCATTGTTTCCTCACACAGAAAAGCAATCTGTGTCTGTCGCTGAATTTATGATGTAAATCAAATCATAGCTTTCCTGTATGCAGAGATGGAGCAGAGAAGGTTGAGGTGACCACAAGGTTACAAATAACTTTTTTTTTCCTTCCGATTTGCCTACCACCATACTAATTCTTCCCTCCCCTCGTTTCTATGAAGATTGATGTATTTACTCTTGGAAAGGTGAACCCCCTTTCTTCCCTCATTTTATCATTGCCTCTGCGCTCACCTCGTGGAGCCCCAGATTTATCATTCAGCCCTCCCTTCACGCCATTCTGCCAAGATGCTCTGTGCTGTTGACAATATTATGAAAGGGTGGAGAACAGTGAAATACTCGCTGCCCATTCTATCCGCTTCCTCTACCTTTTCCCCTCCCCGGGCCTCCGTCTGAACGGTGTGGATTTTGGAGCAGGGTCCTACAAAGGACTATGAGGAGTCCACTTTTCATGACCCTGGCTGAGAATTTAAGAGTTGGGTCAAGAAAAGCATCAGAAAGAACCTGTATGTATGTGAATGACATTTGTGATGGGTTCACCTTCAGTCCCGAAAGTGCATCATAAAAAGAGTCCGAAGACCTAGCGCTAGATGTTAAGCCATTTTACGTTACTTTTAAAGATACAAATCTACCTCTATCATAGTCATAATACGATTTGTGGAGCACTTATAGGAACTCTGCTAACTGTTTTACTAAAAATAGTAGATAGAATGTAACACAGCAAAGGAGAGATTAGCTGTGCTGGAGGCCAATGAAGGGTTACCTGGTTGCCTGGTTCATATTGATTTTGATCTTTGGAAACAATGTTATTCTCTTTTAAGGAGAAAACAGAATCTATTAGACATCTGGAGAGATAGGAAATTCTGATTTATAAATTCCCATGGGTTATTTCAGGACACAACACTTCTCTCTGGAATAAAAAAAAAAAAAAAAAAAAAGGAGAGTTGATCTCTTGGAGATAAAAACAGGAGACCTCTTCTCGGCTTTAGATTTTATTCAGCACTGCCCTCAGAGCCCTTTAAGCACATAGGATTAGTAATTGCTGGGTGCCATCTTTACTGCTTTCTGTCTTTATAGGGGTTGGTTTCAATGCTAGTCTTAACTACTCAGACGGGCTGTATAATTCTACTTCTGGAAGGTAGGTACATATCCAGAGCTACCAATTTTATAGGTGAAGAAATTTTGGCCAAGACAGGCTAATTCTCTTCCTCAGACCCCACCATGGATTGCTGCGTAAGAATGTAAATTATAGACTCAACTCTTAATAGAATCCTTTTTCCTCCCTCTTATTTACCCTACTTCTTCACTTCTTTCTTTAAGATATGGACCGGGCAACACATTCACGCTATATGTAGGTACTACTTATGCAAATAGTAACAAACATGTCCCACATTTCCATTTGTTCAAAAATTGCATAGCTTATTGGCCACCCACAATTAACTTTAGTTAAGTGTTCCCTCATCTTGTATGGTCAACTCATCTCTCATTTTTCATAAGAGGTTTTAGGGAACTTACTCTTTAGAGTTGAAAAGCAGGTTTAAGAGATGACTGACATTTTCAGGCACAGCTCGAGTTTCGGGTGAGGGTGGGGATGGGGCATGTGTCTTTTTTGCACCACATTATCCCTTTTTGTGATCAATAGTGTTTCTAATGAAGAGCCAAGATGACTCCTTTAAATGGCGGCTTCTTTTATCTTCCTCAACCTTTCTCTGTCAGCTGTTACTTTAAAGAAGCAGCAGGGCTAACAAGCAGAGAGAGAAGGGAAAATCTTGAATAATCCATAAATTTAATAATCAATCCCTGAATACATCCAGAGTGAACTATACTTAGTCTTATGGCATTTTTAAATGCTCTAATTATAATATCTTAGATAGGAAAATAACTCCATTTTCTCTCAGCCCCAAATTAGCATGCATATTATCTAATGCCATTTATTTTGGAACAAGATTCTATATTTTGCCACAGAATAATTTTACATTTGCTTTCCATTTTAAATCTTTTGGCTTCTGCTGTGTAGTGTTACTCCAGTGCTCCTAGTGTTAATATTTAATGACTGTCTATCCATGGGAAACTGAACATTCTCAGCATGATTGACTGGTGACTCTTGGTTCTGTCTAAAGAATGGGGAAGGTAGAATCACAGCCTTTTTTTACTGACTTGGGGCTGCTACAACTTTCGATCTGTTTTGTGCCTTTCCCTCACGCAGCAGCTCTTAGCCGGGAGTGCATTTGCATCCTCGGGAACATCCAGTCATTTTGTCTGTCCTGACAAGGGTGGTGCTGCTGGCACCTAGTGGGTAGAGGCTGTGACACTCCGAAGCATCCCCTCCTGCGCAGGACAAACCCCCCGGAGCAAAGAGAGATCTGCCCTAAATGTCAATACTGCCACCATCGAGAGACCCTCATGCCTGACAGGTGAACACCAAATCCTCCTGTGCTGTCTATTTTATTTTTTATTCTTACTGGGGCTCACGTCCCAATTGGATTGTTCATAAGAGAGATCTTTGCTTCATTTTGCATGAAGTATTAAAACAACATCTTGGCAATTATCTTGGATTTGCAGGTCGTTGTACTTAGCTGACATAGTGTAATATCAGTAATCGGATATTCACCAAGAATAAGATTCCACGCTCTCCTTGGGGACAGCCTGGCCCCCTTCAGCCCTGCTAGCTTCCTGGCCAGGTGGTGTTGTGCTTCCTACAGTATTGCCACGGGGGGCGGACATAGTCTATTTTCTGGGAAAATTAATACGCTAGATGGGTAAATAAGTAGTTAATCTGAAAAGTTATTAATTGAATTAATCTGATAAGCAAAGTTACTGACTCTTCCCCACCCCACCCCCACCCCAAAATGAAACCCACTGCCATAGCATCAATTCTGACTCATAGGGCCCTGTAAGACAGGGCAGACCATCTCTTGCAGTTTCCCAAACTGCAACTCTTTATAGGAATAGAAAGCCAGGTCTTTCTCCTTCAGAGCGACTGGTGGGTTTGAACGAATTACCTTGCGGTTAAGCAGCCCAGTTTGTACCCATGACACCACCAGGGAGCAGCCAGTATATACTGCTGAATCTCATCTTTAGACTTTAAGTCTGAAATACAAATAGTATCTGCTGAACCCAATATCTAAGTTGTCAGCTTTTTGGGTAAAGCAAGTGCTTCCCTCAATTCAAGGGAAGCAGCAGTTAGCTTGTAATGGAGTTGTTGTCATATATTCATCTTAGTAATGCATGGGCTATACCACTAGCAACTCCAGTGGAATCGAGACCTGGGCATTGGCATTTCTTAGGGTCATCCAGATAAAATCTGACATGCAACCAGTGTTGAGAACCATTGCAAAATAAAAATCACTTGGGTGGTAATCATTGGGGTGTGAAAATTTGCATGTATAACACATTGCAGGTAATGCTGATTTTGTTGATAAAGGCCATCACATTTTGAGAATCACTGTTATAAATGTAGATCAATCAAAACCAAACTCACTCCCATTAAGTGGATTCTGAGGCATGAAAGTAGTTAACTCTAAAAATTATTTGCATGTGACTGATAAAGTTTGGTCCTTTAAAAAAACACTTCTGGTAATATATTGTTTAACTAAAATTTAGGATGAAAGGACAGCCTTATAAATATGGTTCCTTATATAGTAAAACGATTGCTATTTTTATGTTGTTATTTCTAATTGAATTTTAAAATGAGCATGTTTAGTTTCACTTAACAACCCCCAGCAGAATATGCCAAATCAGTAACAACTAAAATCTTTATAGAGTGATGATAGCTTTAAAAACTAAAGAATTTACAGTTCTTATCAGGCTTTGTGAACGATCTAAAATATTTTATGTTTATATATTTGTTCTGCTTTTAACCATGGGAATCCTCCAGGTTTGGGATCTTATATTGTATAATCTCTTTGGGTATCTACATTAAAGTTATTGAGTCAGTTCTGACCCATAGCGACCCCATGCACAACACAACAGAGCACTGCACAGTCCTGCGCCATCCTTTCGTCTTTGTCTTTCTGTACTCTAAAGCAGTGGTTCTCAACCTTTGAAATGTGACCCCTTTGGGGGTCAAATGATCTGTTCATAGGGGTCACCCAATTCATAACAGCAGAAAAATTATAGTTAGGAAGTAGCAATGAAAATAATTTTATGGTGGGGGGGGTGGTGACACCACAACCTGAGGGAACTGTATTAAAGGGTCGCCGCATTAGGAAGGTTGAGAACCACTGTTCTACATTGACCTCGTGCAGCAGATTCACCAAATGCAGAGCACACCTGCCTCTTGATCCAGGTACAAGTTTATTCAAGTGACACCCCCTTTTCAGCAGGAATTCCAACATTTCCAATGTGGAGAGTTTTTTTGTTTAACTTTGGAGAGAGATCTTAAATATCCATCCCTATCTTAAGTACGAGGAGTCCTGTAGTCACAATGATCAAGCATTTGGTTCCTAACTGAAATTTCAGTCATGTGGACATACTAGATGCTGAGCAGGAGAAAGATACCGCAGTCTACTTCCATCATGAATATAGGCTAGGAATCCTTATGGGGCAGTTCAACTCTGTCTTACAAGGTCATATTGAATCAGAATCAATTTGATGACTATGGGTTGGTGTCTTAAGTATGAGGGAGGAACACAGAGTTGCAGAGAAAAATGAGGGTAAACAGGGATAACAATGCTTACAAGTGTGGACAGCGTTGGAATAGATGTCACTGTCTACAACAGTGATTCTCAATCTTCCTAATACTGTGACCCTTTAATACACTTCCTCATGTTGTGGTGCCCTCCTCCCCACCCAAACCATAAGGTTATTTTCCTTGCTACTTCATCACTGTCATTTTGATACTGTTATGAATCAGGTGACTCCTGTGAAAGGGTTGTTTGATCCCCAAAGGGGTCGCGGCCCACAGATTGAGAACTTGTAGTCTAGAAGGAGAACAACAGCAGGAAGAAGTGCTCTAATATTCCCAAGAAAGCAGGAATTGAGGAGATGCGAATGCGAGAAGCTAACTGGATTGAGGAGCATGGCCAAAGTACTAGAGCCATTATGTGACGGAGACAGTTCACCCAGTGGGATTTCTGAGATTCTAAGGGCCATTCTGTTGTCCACGAACCAGTTAAAGGAAACATGCCATCTCTATAGGACCATGTCTATAACAAATAAAAATCTTAGGGCAAACATAGTTTCTAGGCGGTGTTGGTTTCTGCGCTACCACATTGGGATATACTGAGGATGTGTGGTTCTGAAGCAACAGCTTCCAGTGTGACTTTCTGTGTTTTACAGGACTCGTCCTCACCCTTTGATCACTGTCCTCGAACACAGGCCTGACTGCTGGCCAGTTCTTTTGCAGCAGCTGACAGCTTTTTTCCAGCAATGTCCGGAAAGGTAATTTAAAATGAAATAATGAGGAAATGTCTTTTTAGAGCTTGTTTTCAGTTTCTCTGACTATCCTTTTCTCACTCATTGACTATCTCGTTATCTGACATTTCACATTGGAAACAATGGAAGAAGCTCCACTGTCTGACTTTGCTCTGTCTTAATGAGTTATCACCGGCAGTGACAAAAACCAAAGTGAGAGTGACACTGGCATCTGATGTCTGTGTGGCATCTTGGCAGGGTGGGCCATGATGCTCGGTGATGTGGCAGTTGTGTAGTGATGTCATTTGGCAGTTATATAAAGATGTAAGTTGGCTGCTGTGTAATAATGTGGTCAGTTTCCATTTTTTTATTTGATGTGATCATCTTCCATTTTTGTGTAACACTTCTTTTACATACTAGTTCAGTCTTTGAACCTTAACCATGTCAGTAAGTGAGATGAAGGTGTTTAATGATTTTTCCTGAAGAAAAGACATATCTTAGGGCCCCGATGGCATAAGTGGTTGAGTGCAGGACTGTGGCCCGTGGGCTTGGCAGTTCAAATCCAGTGGCGGCTCTCAGGAGCAGTGCTGGGTAGCTCCCAAGACCAGCAGAAGGCAGTGATGCCCAAAAAACAAACAAACAACAACAACAACAAAAGACATATCTTAGGGCAAGGTGTGTTTTTAAATTTTCTTTGTAAACTATACAAAGAGTTCTATAAAGCCTCCATATTTATTGATTGATGAAATATTGGCTATGACAAGAGGTATCACCATAGAAGTTAAGCATTGGTTAGTAGTTAGACGAGTTGATTTTATATGATAAACTACTAAGATAATAGCATAACTAAGATAACCAGCATAGGTTTCACCTTCTGGAAATTGATAAGTACAATAATCTCTCTGTTACCAGCTGACCAATTAATTCTTAATCCGGCTAGGCCAGATAGTTTGCTAGGTATGTGTGATCAGTTTCGTTTCACCCAGATCTCCTGACAGTCCTCAAAGCTCACCTCCAGTCACTTCCATCCTGAGTGTCATGGCCCTGGTGCCTCTCCTACTTCATCCTCTCCTACTCTGGTTCTTGATCCCTGTTCCTCACTGTCACGTTGGCCTTCCGTATAGGCCTATTCAACTCCATTCTCTAACCTGTCATCAGATTGATATATCAAGAGATATATCTTGCTTACGTCTCTATACCCGTGGCTTTCAACCTGTGCTTACTACTTATGGGCTAAGCACAGGGAGTCGTCGTCCCCACCTCTACCCCCCCTCCAACTAGCAGCTCCGTGTAGATTGTGCTCACTGGTTGATTGCCCATGGACATTTTCAAGTGGGGAAAAGATGGTCTGGTTTCTCAAGCAATTTGAAAAAATCCCTGGACTGCAGAATAAAATCTAATCAGTCATACCAAGACTCTATATAGGATATGATTTCTGTCTATCTCACCCATTTATCTCCTTTTATCTTAGGAAGTCCTGGTGGCGTAGCACTTATGCATGGGCTGTTAACAGAGAGGTCAGCAGTTCAAAGCCACAAGTTTCTCCTTGGGAGAAAGACGAGTCTTTCTCCTCCCATAAAGAATTGCCGTCTTAGAAACCCATAGAAGCAGTTTTATCCTGTGTTATAAGGTGGCTGTGAGTCAGCATTGACTCAATGGCTGCGACTTCTTTGGGTTATCTTTATCTTTCAATTGTGCTCTAGCAGTACAGTACCTTGCATGTGATTCCATACAGAAAGCACTGCCGTTTCCTTGCTTTTGCTCATCACCACCCACTCCGTTCTCTCGACTCTCTCCTCCTGATTAATTTCTCCATTTCAAATCTCTTGTTAAGGCTTTCCCTGCTCTAACAAGTCTTTGACCACGGTAAGCTGGATTGGGCCCCTCCCAACTACTTGTAGTTCTGACTTCTAGCACTAGTGGACCTCCTATGTTGTTTTATAGCTGCTCTTTGATTAACCGTAAAATCCTCTGGGGACCGTGTTCTACTATTCTTTGTATTAATGCAGAGGGGCTTCAAAAAGGTCCAGGAAAAATGAAATTAAAAGATAATAGAATTTTTCCACAAATATTTTGAAATTCCCTCCTAATATCTGGCACACTTCTCAGTGCTGCGTAATGCTGACTTTCTCTGAATGATGCCCAGATGTCGGTGTGAGGCCCAGGGTTCCGGAGGGCTTCATCATATACAAGATCATACAGCACCACGCAGGGGTCTCACCGGCTTGGTTAATGGAAAGTCCGTGTTACTTAACACCACACTAACCATGCTCATGCTTTCTTGACTTTGGAAGTTTTATAGTATCCTGTAGAATTATTCTAGGATGTTGTTTCTGAGTCTGCAATTGAAGACGTAGATGGGATTTCTAGGCAGGGTGTCTCCTACAGGACCTTTTCGATTGAGTTTAAGAGGGCACCTTGGCAAATCGCTTCACCCTTTCTTTGAGAATTTTATATTCTGTCTTGAAACATTATGGTAAGTAGTCCTGGTGGAGCAATGGTTAAAGCTCTCAGTTTCTTTGATTTTGAAAATCAAAAGGTCAGCAGTCTGAACCCACCAGCCACTCCACAGAAGAAAGGTCTTGGTGATCTGCTTCCCTAAAGATCAGAGCCTTTGAGAGCCACAGTGGAGGGGTTCCCCCAAACATTAAAATTAGAACTGCTGTAAGACCCAGCACTTCCCCTCATAGGTTTTTATCCTGAGACTTGTGCTCTGATGTTCAATGTGGCACTACTCACAAGAGCTGGAAAGAGCTTAAATGCCCACTGACAGAAGAATGGATAAACAAAAGCAGTCTTTCTACACAGTGAAATACTACTCAACCAGTTGGAGATATCCATCTACAGTATGGATGTTACAATATGGGAGGAGCCGGAGATAATATGCTGAATGAAATAAGTCAATCACAAATAGATAAATATTGTGATACCTCCTTTACATAAAAGACAAAAATGAGCAAATGTATAGAGACCAGAGTTTATTAGTGGTTATTTGTTAACTAAATTATAGACTTGTTTATTGGCAGAAGGAAGAAGAGGGAGATTAATGTGAGATAGGGGGTATGGAATACATTGAAGGGTAGGATTACATAATTGATTATTGTAGTAAATGTCAAAAAGTTGTAAGTTGTATACCGATAAAAAGTTGAATTGGCAAAAGTTGTATGCTATCTATTTATAATAACACTACCCTACCATCACCCCAAATTAAAATATTAAAAAGAATAGTTGCCTAGGTTGCTAATGTACAGCCAAATACCCCATGGGATTTGGCTTCTTGATTGGAGGGTTAAGGTCCTGGTTTCATGAGACATCCTGGTTAATTGCTTAGGGATGTGTCTAAAACTTCTTTTTTACCTCCTAGTGCCCGGGGACTTAAAATCTGCAAACATCCAACCAAAGTATAAAAATTGATTTCCATTCAGCTGGTTCCATAGAAAAGGGGTAGTTAGGGAAAGGATGAGGATTTGGAAAGTGTGGTAATCGCCTTCCTACACAACTGACCCTTTTATCAGGAGATCAAAGGAACTGCTGCACTGAACATTTTGACCAAAGATTCTAGAGACAAATTCTTATCAAAAGGGAAGAAGTGCAGAGCAGGATTTCAAGTATTCGTGGATACCAGGCTTCTGGACCCATGAAGGTTGGATCAACCTCCGAAACCACTACATTGACGTTGTCTCTAAATCTAAAACCATAAATACTCCCAAAGTCTTCTTAAAACCCAACAATGGCTCAATTATGAAAACAAAACAAAACAATAACTCTGCTGTGAACATTTTGCTGTTTTAGGAACTCTTAGGAACAAACTGATAACAGCAACTAGAAAAATGAACTAGAAATCTTTGGGAGACAATGAGTTTAGTTAGTGAGATAGCAACGACTTGGAAAAGGAGAGTAAAAATGGTTACACAACCTTAAGAATGCTACCAGTCTCTTGAATCATGTATATGGGAACTGTTGAATTGTAAGTGTTGCTGCATATATTATCAGCAAGAACTATCATTTATGTGTATAGAAGATTACAGCTTAGGAAACCATATAGTGCAGTTGTAATATGTCCTCTTGGGTCGCTATCTGTTGATATTGAATCAGAGACCACCACAACAGTATTGTGGTGGGAAGTACATGAGTCTAAAGACATAAGATGTGATAGGTATTAACAGGTATTAACAAGCAATGGTCATTCTGTTCTTCTTTGTATGGTTGTGTGACTTTGCTTGATATAGAAATTCATGCAGAGAGCTTTTCCAGAAATGAATGCCTGTGTATCCTGATGTCTCTCGGGTGATTTTTGATGTTCATCAAAGCCTGATTCTAGACACATATCTGTCCTCCTAGTTTAGACTTTCTTGAATCGGGGCAACAGGCATATGATCCCCAGGATATGAGTCATTTTTCCTGATGTCAAAACAGCTGTATGACATAGGTTTGGCTAAAACAATCATGAAAAAGAAGTCACACTCGAGGGTGTGAACCATAAAATCCACAAATTCACTGCCACAGGGCTACTGACTTATTGGGACTGTAGGACCAGGCAGAATTGCGTCTGGGTTTCTAAGGGTCTATCATGAATTCTGAGTTGATATTTGTTATTTATCTGCTTGACCTTATGTTTAACTAAGTGTTTGGCTAATCAACTTCTGTGATTTACAGGTCAGAGATTGCTTGTATCCAAATAATGGCACCATTTCTCTGGTATCTGTATTGTGAACCATCCCAGTTACAAGAATATGCTAAGCTTCGGCTAACCCTGCTGAAAGTCCTACTTCAGCCTCAGATTCTTTGTGAGCAAGAGCAGCCACCGGTATTGGAACAGCATATACTTCAACTGTGTTGTGACATGGTTCCATGCTTGCAGGTATGGGCCTCTTCTTTTTTCCTGTTAACATCCACACCTGAGTCAGCAAGTGTGGATTGTCACTGTCGTGCATGGGGAGTGAAAATCCTGGTCATCTGGCAACTCCAGACACAATCCTGGCTCCAAGAACCCTGGCCGGGTTTTAGAGGAGATAAAGCAATAGCCTAACACTAGTATATACTACAGTAACAAAATTCATAAGTCAGCAGAGTTCATGCTGGGATTAACAGGAAGAAAGACTTGTTTGTGTTAAAGAAGAAAGAAATTTCAGGGGAAAGAATTTGAATCGAGTTTCTTGATTCCTCTGCTAGACCCTGAAAGAGTTACCTCCCCTCACCCCGCCAAAAAAGTGGACCTCTATGTACAAATGAGAAAAAGACCTACCCCTGGGCAGATAGGGTGCTGAGGGTGCAGGATATGGCCAATTCATTGCTGCCTAAATTTCGCTTTCCATTGCCCCCTTATAAAAATGTGGTGGCCCTGATGGATCATGCTCAAGTAAGGGAATAAGGACAAGCACAGAAAAATTTCTAATTCCAAAGTAGGTGGGAGGTAAAAATTGTTTGAGGTATTGATAAAGTGTGAAGGGAGTTGAGGGGACAGGTAAATCAAAGCAAATGCCTTCATATCTACAGATCCCAAAACAAAACAAACAAAGAAAGAATTCTTTGTCTATGTGTTACTATCTTTGTGGAGTAATTCTATTTCAGGCCATCGTTTTCTAAAACCAAGGCTTTTCTTTTGCCTCAAATCTGAGCACCATGCTGCTTAGCTGATGGGAGGAGTGTGCATATATTCTTCAAAGTGATCACTTGCAGTCACAGATGACCTGTTTTAAGTTTGCCTGAGCAAAGAGGGACTCAAGTGAATCTTTTCCTTTGTGCCTCATAAATAGGCTTTCCTGTAATCAAGCCAGAGAAAAGCTAATGCGAACGAATTCTCTGGTGTCTCTTGCTAAAACTTTTGTTTTGTATGAGCAATAAAGCCACCTCTAGGCAGAATAACTTGAGCTTTTTAACCCTATGCCTATATTGCCCTATTCTGTGCTCTCTCCCCGTGTTTGTCTTTGTGAACCTGAATTGCCCAACCCAAATACTTCCAGAAATGAGCTCTGTGGACTGCTTCTGAAAATCTGTGGCTTGATTCTCAGAACTACTGAAAACAGTGATGCAAATATGTTTAATGCCTTAACAAATCAGCTTTATTAGAATGAAGAATCTGAGAGTTAGGCAGGGATGGGGTGGTATTACCCTAGAGATAATAGAATTCATCTTTCCTTATTACTTATTACAGATATTTCTTGTATTTTCTCATAGATGGCCATAACACACTGATTGGATTTGTTAGTGCTAGGAAGCAGCAACCATTTCTATGACATTTTTTTCTCTTTCTTTTTTAAAAACCTTACTGATCTATATTTTTCTTTAAATCATTTTATTGGGATCTCATACAACTCATCACAATTCATATATTCATCCATTGTATGTTAAACACATTTGTATATTTGTTCCCCTCATCATTCGTAAAACATTTGCTTCCTATTTAAGCCCTTGGTTCAACTCCTCACTTGTCCCCCTCCCTCCCCACTCCATTCTCCTACAAGAACCATTGATAATTTATAAATTAATATTATTTTTCATATCGTACACTGTCCGATGTCTCCCTTTACCCACTTCCCTGTTGTTCGTACACCAGAGAGGAGGTTATATGTAGATCCTTATAATTGGTTCCCATTTACTACCCCACTTTCTCTCTATCCTCTGGGTATCGCCACTCTCACCACTGGTCCTGAAGGGATCATCTGTCCTGAATTCCCTATGTTTCTGGTTCTTATCTGTACCAGTGCACATCCTCTGGTCTAGCCGGATTTGTAAGGTAACATTGGAATCATAATAATGTATGTGTGTGGGGGGAAGCTTTGAAAAACTAGAGGAAAGTTGTATGTTTCATCATTGCTATATTGCGCCCTGACTGGCTTGTCTCCTCCAAAGACCCTTCTCTAAGGGGATGTCCGTTACTTACAGATGGGTTTTGGTTTCCCAATCTGTACTCTCCTTCATTTACAATGATATAATTTTTAGTTCTTTGATGCATGATACCTGATTCCTTTGACACCTGGTGGTCACACAGCCTGGTGTGCTTCTTCCAGGTGGACTTTGTTGCTTCAGAGCTAGATGGCTGCTTGTTTACTTTCAAGCCTTTAAGATTCCAGATGCTATATCTTTTGATAGTTGGGCACCATCAGCTTTCTTAACCACTTTTTCTTATGCACACATTTGTCTTCCATGATAGTTTTGGGCAGGTGAGCATCATGGAATGCCAATTTAATTGAACAAAGTGTTATTTTTTTTGGCATCACTGCCCTCTGGTGGTTGTGGGAGCTACCAAGCACTGCTCCTGAGAGCCGCTGCTGGATTTGAACCGCCGAGCCCGCAGGCTGCAGTTCCTCACTCAACCACTTACGCCACTGGGGCTCAGCCCCTAAGTGTTCTTACATTGAGCAAGTACTTGAGTCCGTCCTGCGTTTTTAAAGATGTTTCTCTTTCTTTTTTTTGTGGGCATCACTGCCCCCTGGTGGGAATAGGAGGGCCAGCCTTGCTCCTGGAGATCTGCTGCTGGATTTGAACTGCCAACCCTGTTGGGCACTGCCCCGCACACAACTACTATGCCACTGGGGCCCAGCCCGATGTTTCTCTTTCTCAGAGGAGAACAAAACACGTTTTTAAGAAAGCCTACTTGTCATGCTTTGTTTCTTCCTCTCTGTTTCTCCCTTCCTTTCTTCTTCAAGGAATTGACTTCTCCATGGGAAATGGGTTGTAGACTGTCCACTGTCTCTTGCTGGGAAGAGCCTGGCTTACTGCTGTATGGACTATGCTGCCATGAGATGGGCTGCTCTGAGTCGAATGCAGTTCTGTTTGTGCAACTCATTCAGACTGTGTACTAGGGTACAATCACACTTCTTTTTTATTCTAGAAATAGCTATGCTCCTCTGTGACGTGTCTTAAAGTGATTGTCAGACACTCCTGTTTTTTTTGTTTTTTGTTTTGTCCTTCAATTGCTTTTTGTCAATTGTTTTGTCAACAATTGCTCCTCTATATATGTTGGTAGATTATTTATGAGAGCCACTGTATTGACCTTTGCCCCAATGGATTTCTTTTTTAATTATGACCCTTGCCCTCTCATATTATCTATCACACTCACCAAACTCACTGTCACTGAGTCAATTCTGGCTCAAAGGACAGGGTGGAACTACCCCTGTGAGTTTCCGAGACTGAAGATCTTCACAGGAATAGGAAAACCTTGTCTTTTTCCCACAAAGCAGCTGGTGGTTTCAAACTGCTTGCCTTGTGGTTAGCAGCCCATTTCGTAACTAGTACACAACCAGGACTTTATTCCATACTAGTGCATGAAATATTTCTGTATGAAAGTATAATATTATTTCAAAACTACTCTTAGGAACTTTGATGATACTAGAAATCAGTCTTTGATGCTAACTTTTTTGAGGCTGGTTAATCTTTTTTTTTTAATTGTGGGAAATTTCCAGTAAGACTCCTTCAATTTCATTGTCACTGAACTCTTGGAACTTGATTAACATGCTGTCCTGGAGTTACTCTATATTTATAAAGTGTTTCCTTGAAAGAACAGCACAGATTTCATGAGAAAAGCAATTGATATACTACTTCTAGTGTTTTTCACACAATATTTCATGCACATAAGAATGCATTCTTTCCTCTTCAAAAAAAGGGTAATTTTTATACCATGAAGTTATAAAGTGTGCAAGTAATTCAATGTTTTGTAACACCATATCGCAATCTAACTTTAAGGCCTTTCCTCCATTTCCGAAGTTTTCCTTACTTAAAAATGGACTTGTTTTAGAAATGCATAACTAAATAAACAGTAGGATTCCTGTTTTAAACCAAATATTCATGACAAAGATCAAAAGTTTCTTGGTGAAGGATCAATAGAAGGCAAGCATATAAAGATATGAATGATCTTAAGTGAGTATGACTGAATATCTTTTTCCCCCTTCAATCAGTGTTTTTTGTTTGTTTGTTTGTTTAGTATATACTGGGAAGAAGATCCTACTTCAGCCCAAATAACTAATACCGCAATCAAGGGAATATATTGGCAGATAAACACACAGCTGCATTTTGTGTGAAGTCCTTTTCTTCTTTTCCCCTTTCTCGGTGGCCTTTTGACTTTCCCACTGCATGTTTGCAAAATAGCCAAATATCTTAGTCATTAACTGGGCTGTTTGCATTTATTTTTATAACTTAATATGTTCCGCCATATCCTCCCCTTTGATCTTTAAATATCTTTCCCTCCTCTTATTTGCTAGGAACTAATTTTGTTCTCGGGGTATAACTTGCAGTCATGTTGGGTTATTATGGTGGTAACCACCGGTGAAAGGTACAGCTGGTCGTCTGTAGGCTTCCCTTTGATGAATTTCACAGACACAAGGCTCCTGATTGAAGCAGATGGTTCATTGTTTGTAATCTCTGGGAAATGCCAGTGTGACTGTGAGCAGGACCATATCCTTAATACCAACTCCACAATTTTGATCAGAACAGCTGGGTTTGAATTGAACTGGGATTTTTCAAGAGCACCCAAGTCCTGCCCATCTCATACAGTAGCCTGTTCAGAAGACACCCGACCATTTGAAGATGGTCTTTCATTACATCTGCCAATTATAGAAATGATACTCTGAGTTAAGGCTGTCTGAGCAAATATTTTTGCAGACGAGCCCTTAGTTGAATGAGAGAATAACATGCTGACCCTTTACTACCACGTATCTGTGTTGATACTAGAGGGGGAGCATTTATTTTGAGAGCTCAAAAGCAGCTTTAATTAATTTCCTTCAACATGTTGGTGCTGTCATGTAATTTGTCTTAAGATATCTGCATGTGCAGAAACTAGAAAAATAAATGACAAGACTTTGTGCCAGCTAGCAGTAACAAAAACATACCAAACTGTGTTCTGGATAGTGACTCACAGAGAAGGCAGAGCTGTGGACTTAACCCACATGGAGTTGCATTTGCTTTCACGAGCTTCTCATGCTGCTGAAAATTGTTGTTTGGCTCATATGTTATATAATGTTATAAAATAAATTTCTAAAAAACAGGTAAAAGATTTGATGCAGACAACGGAAGTGATGCTGTTTATCAAGGAACTCTATGTAAGCCTTCTGCGTCATCCCGTCTTCTGGAAGCTTCAGCTCGTACAGATGACCCTTCAGCTGCTTTGTATCTGCGAAGCCAGCTTAGACGTAACTGGAGAATGTGCATCTCTAATTCTTCTTTTAGATCGTGGGGCCGACCTTCTGAAGGAGGTAAGGCTAATGCAGGTAGTCATTTAAATTTTAACAGTTTTGTTAACTTTATTGTGATTTGAGTGAAACCTCGTAGAGCAAATTCATGTTCCTTTAATAATTCATACACATTTTATTTTGTGACTTTGATTAAAGTCCTTACACAGTAACAGCACTCTTCCTACTCCAGGTCTGTGTTTACGCTTTCCAAGTGCCCTTCCTTCCTACCCAGTCCTTCCTCAGGGACGCTCTCCTGCCCCTTTGATCTTGTTGGGTGGTGTGTTCTAAGGTTGCCGTTAAGAAGGTTATATACTTTTGCCACTTGTTTATTATATATATGAGAATATTTATAGCATGCACAGAGAAGGTGCTGTTGGATAAATATTCGACTGCTCACCTCACCATTGGCAATTCAAGCCCACCAGCCTCCCTGTGGGGAAAGAAACGGCTATCTGCTCCTGTATAGCTTTCAGTCTATGAAGCCCTCCCTCTAAGGTCACTCGAGTCCAAATCTATCCTAAGGCAGTGCATTTGGTTTTTGTCCTTTAAGCGTTAAGCCTATATTTGATCAGGATTATCCCTTTTACTCCCTCTTACCGGTTCATTTTGCCTGGCTGCCTATGTGTCCACTTATAGATTAATGTTTGTTATTGCTGATATTGCAGGACTGTCTATGTGGAAGTGTTTTCCTTTGTTGCCTGTAACTCTTTTGCACCTCTCAGTGCCTTCCTTTGCTGTCGTGATATTGTGCTCACCAACTCCTTGTGGTAGACCACCTTTCCCTTCACCCAAATTGAACCCTGGCTTTTCTCTAGTTGGTGGTGCCCCTTCCCCTTTCTTCCTGTCTTTGGTAACTATCAAAGAATTTGTGCGTGCATGCGTGTGTGTGTGTGTGTGTGTGTGTGTGTGTATGTGTGCAAACCTTTTCTTGACTTATTATAATCATGGGCTCATCCAGTATTTGACTATTTGTGAATGATTTATTTTGGACAACAGGGGAGTGAAGGGACACATTGGACTGTGTACGATATGAAAAAGTAATACAAATTTGTAATTATTAAGGGTTCATGGGGGAGAGGGAAAGGGGAGGGAAGGGAAATATGGGGAGCTGGCACTGGGGGCTTAAGTGGAGAGAGGATGTTTTGAGAGTGATGATGGCAACAAGTGTGCAAATATAGCCTGTATGTATGGATCATGATGGGAGTTGTATGAACCCCCAATAAAGTGATTTATTAAAAAACGGGGGGGTGGGGAGTGGAAAGAGGAGCTTTTACCAGGGACTAGGGACTCAAGTAGAAAATATGTGAAAATGAATGTGGCAACATGTGTACCACTATGCTTGATACAAAGGATGTATTGAATGTTATAAGAGCTGTAAGAGCCCCCAATAAAATCATTTAAAAAAATGAGGCACTAAATACCCTGGCATTTAGGAATCCACCATCGTGGCCCTTTTTCCATTCATTCATGTGGATCTCAACATAGAGTATTTATTATAGTCCAGTCCCTAGAGTACACAGAGAGTGATAAAACCTATTCGAGAGATAGCACATACACATTTATGATTGAAAGAAGTCCAAGCTACATTAAAGTCATTAACCAAAAATAAGGCTGCAGGAATACAAATTGCAGTGTTTCAACAAGTACTTCAGTGTTTCATGAAGTACTGGAAACATTGGACAGATGAGCTGCACAGACACACTTGTCCATGTCCAGGAATTTGGAAGACGGCTACTGGACAAAAGCCGTATTTGTCTCTGTCCCAATGAAAGGAGACCGACAGACTAGAGGAATCAATGGAGCAATCGCTAATATTACATACCAGTAACATTTTGCTAAAGAGAATTCAACAATGGTTGCAATAGAACTTAGACAGGGATTTGCTGGAAATTCATGCTTAATTCAGAGTAGGGATGTTTCTGATGCCACATGAATCTTGGTTAAAAGCACAGAATACCAGGAAGGTATTTACTTGTGTTTGACTGACTACACAAAGGCATTTGACTGTGTATGATACATTATGGTGTAATACACTATGGATAGTCTTGAGAAGACTGGGATTTCCAGAATACTTGTTTGCGTTTACACAGAACTTATACGTAGGTCAAGGAAATGCTGTATGGATAAAAATCCAGAAAGCTATGTGTTAAGATTGTCTAATTTTGTCGGACTTAATCCATCTATTGAGTAAATAATGCAGGAATCTGAACTATCTGAAGAAGAATACAGCATCAAGATGAAAGGAAGGTCGACTAGTAGCCTGCAATATGAAGCTGACACAACTCTGCTTACTGAAAGTCAGGAGGACTGGAAGCACTTACTGATGACAACCAGAGACATCACACTTTTATGCAAAGAAACAGATCCTCACAACTGGACCACAGATAACATCGTGATAAGTAGAGCACAGATTACGCTTGTCGGGAATTTATTTTGCTTTGGTCCACAGTCAGCCCATAGACACCACAGTCAGGAAGGAATATATTCAGTAAGTTTGCTGCTCAAGACTACTCTGAAGCACTGATGAGCAAAGGCTGGTACGTTGAGACTTGGATGTGCCTGCCCCAAGCCATGCTATTCTCCATCTCCTCCTGTGCATGTGAAAACTGTAGTCCCTGGGGAAGGTTGAAGAAGGATGGATGTGTTTGCATTATGGTGTTTGTAAAGAACGTGGTTGTGGTGCAGTGCCATCGAGTGGATGCCAACCCCGGATGGCCTCGTGCACAGTAGAACAAAACCCTGCCCAATCTGGTGACATCTCACCCTTGTTCCTGTACTTAGCCCATTGTTGCAGCCATGCTGCCAACCTCCATCTCCTTGAAAGGCTTTCCTCTTTTTTGCTGCCCCTCTGCTTACCCAAACATGATGTTCTACTCCACGGACTCTTCTCTCGACACCATGCCTAAAGCATGGACGACAAAGTCCCACACTAGCAGGCGAACAAACTAACACATCTGTCTTCTCGGGAGTGAGGCTGGTGAGACTTCATCTCACAGGCTTCAGATAGGTTGTCAGGAGAGCTCAATCCCTGGAAAAGGACATCATGATTGGTGGAGTCAAGGACTACCTGAAAGGAGGGAGAACCTTAATGAGCTGGAGGGACACAGAGACTGCAGCAGCGGCCTAAAGCATGGCATCCAGTGTGCAGATGGTGCAGGACCAGGGAGTGCCTCCTCATGCAGAGGCCCTCTGTGAGTCAGAACCAGCTCGACATCCCCTGACAGCAACAGCAGCGTAGACACAGAAGAGGACATATCTTCTATAAAAAGATATACAAAGATTTATAGATATCTAAGAATTACAGTATAATGTAACCTTAAGACTGTATAGGATACAAAGCAGGGAATGCTGCTTTTACAGCGGTATATTTACAGTGCAATGTGAGCAGTAGTTCAGGAAGGCAGGGCTTGAGTTGAGATCTGAGGGCTGAATCGAGGTTGTCTGGTCTACAAGCTAGAGATCGAACCAGCCAGAGTCCCAACACAGTGCCAAGAGAGCCCCAACACAGTGCCCAGCCACAGGCTGGACATATTCAGGAAGCAAGAAGGTGTTTGTTGAGTATTTTTGAAGGAATAAGGGGTGGGGAATAAGGCAGGGCATATTGTAAAGGTTCTTTCACATCACACAAATATTTATATTTTGTGTTCTAGGGAGTGGCAAGCTATAGAAGACCTTTCAACAGAGAGGTGCCCTCACATTTTTGGGAAAAAGATCTGGTGGGAGAGTGGAGAAGGTGTTTAGATTAGGGCTGCACTTTTTACTATGATTCTTAGATATTTGCAAATCTTTACATATCTTCTCATACAATGTTAGGGCTCAACATTCTTTGCCAACACAGTAATTCAAATGCATCAATTCTTCTTTCATTATCCAATTTTCTCATGCACATGTGGCAATTTAATATGCCGTGGCTTGCTCATGTATAAATTATGTAATATATAACAGATAATGCCTATTATATATTATGTAGGAAACATTGTATCCTATGATGTATAATACATCACATATATAATATGTTATACTTAGGACATGCAACCTCTAATTATATAACTTATCATTATATCTTTACATTATAGTACATTTAATCATAGATATACAGATATAATAGATATATGTTATTGTGTTAGTTAGCCAAAGAGTCTTGGATCTTAAAGTCTTGAAAGTAAACAAAGTAAACCTTTAAGATCCCAGTGGCTATATCTATCCAGCAGAGTCACCAAGACAATGCCAAAGTATTACAGCAACGTGTTTTTGCATTGAGGGAGTACTTGAGTAGAGGCCCAGTGTTCATCTGCTACCTTAATGCTCAACATACGAATATATGTACCTAGATATATTTCCCTATCGGTATATAAAAATGTATTTAGACCTCTATAAATGTCTTTACCTTCTAGTTCTTTCCTCTATTTCCCATAGACACTCTGATGTGTATAAGAAAGAGCATAATATACAAGAGCAGTTGAGTATTGAGAAAACATCCCAGCCCAGTTCAGATCAAGTCCATAAGTTCAATATTCAATATTCGCCCATATGTCGATAGCAAACTATAAAGTCCTCTTCAGACTCACAAAGCACATGCAATGAGGCTGAAGGTAGGAAGATCATAGGCCAGTGGGTGGAAGGTCTTGTGCATCCTGTGGTGGTAGAAGCATCTCAGTGCTGGCAGGGGTGTCCATGTGGCTCCCCGGCTCCAGATCTCTGCCTGTATCAGCGTAGCTCCATCAGACTCATTGTCAGTATGTCTCTAAGGGAGTGAGCGTCCTCCTCCACCAAATGAGGTCCTATCAATGAGGTCCTCAAGCTGTGTCCTGATTGAAAGGCTAAACTCCACCCCTTCACTCTTGAGTTTCAAACTGACAACAGCTTATGTAACTTCCACATCCTGTAAAAAGTTAACAGTCTCAGAAACCCTAAAGAGCATTTCTACTCTGTCCTGTGGGGTCACTGTGAGTCACAATTGACTCCATGGTAATAGGCTAGTGATTTTTGAAGTTCAGTGCTAACTTTGATTAATTCACCAGGAGTCCAAGAAGGGAGAATGCTCCAGTTCTGCCATTTCCTTATGTATTAGCTATTTGATGTGTTTCAGTGCATCACAGATGTTAGTCTCTTTGAACTTCCAATGATTTCATCTTAAGCTGGAAGAGCCTCTTCAAGTTCACTCATCAGTACAATTTTTACAATATAGAAGCACAGGCTTCTATAAGTTACATATTTTTAATAATTTTGGAAAATGATAAAAGTAAATAGAACTAAAATACATATGGTTAGAAACTTTTCTGCTTCCCACCCTCATCCCTGTGCAACTCAGGCCAAAAAGCAACTAAGGAATATTAATTTGTAAGCATGCCCATTCATCCACTAGGCCAGTATGCACTGTAAGTTGAAACAAAACAGAGCAGAATAAAGTGGTTGGATTACCTATTTTGAGGCTGTAAAACTATATTCCTATATTTCTCAGCTGGGTTTTCAATCTAAGTCTTATGCTAACTTCTCTTTTCCTCGTTTTCTTTGTATTTTTACATTTGTATTATTCAGAAACGAATAATAGCTTATTGAAAATGGATGTTTTGCTTAGCTTACATCAGTTTTAGTGGATTTGGTCACAAATGACTGATTTTTAGCCCTATTTGAGTGACTAGCTTTTTTTTTGGTTTTTTGGGCATCACTGCCCTCAGGTGGTGGGAGTAGGAGGCCCAGCCTTTGCTCCGTGGAGCTGGAATGGAACCTCCATCCCAGTGGGCCGCAGTCCCGCGTACAACCACTACGCCACAGGGGCTCAGCATTGAGTGACTGTTTCAAACAAAAGAAATTCACTCTGACCTTTTGATTAGCAAAATTACACTCCTGCCAAAAAAAAAAAAAATGGTTTTGACTAGGAGGACGATCTCAAAGTGAAGGATGAGCTCGGTTCTCTACAGTGGAGCTGTCAGATGGCCCCACAACTATGAACACGTTATTCATTTGGGCGGGGAGGAGAGTTCCTTTGAAACCCCAGAGAGCAGTGGTGAAAAGGACCAAAGGAGGAAAGCAGGGGAGGTGGGTGGGAGACATAATGTAAACATTATCAGATCGCTTGCTGCTATAACCCATCCTCTGAGAAGACTTACGAAACTTGTCTCAACGGAATAAACATTCATCCCTGAGCTCAAATGGACAGTTCTTCAAGATGTGCCCTTTGTGACTCTTAACTACCTGAAATGTGTGGTTTCTTGCTATTCTAAGCCAAGAAGCAAGAGATGCATGGTGGGACCCGAGGGACGGTCACCAGACTGCCCGTGCACAGAGCCAGGAGCTGTGATATTTCAAGTGGCACAAAGCAGATGTCCAACAGTGGCACTTACTAAAAGACCTCATTAAATAGCTTTGGCCGTTGATAGCCATTAAAAAATCAAATCATTGCAAGTAACTTAAAATTTATCTGTTCTGATCTTTCATGGTTTTTCATCCTTATTTTTGGTGTCTTGCTCTCCAGCTCTTTCTATCATCCTCGGTTCTGAATGAGCCAGTGTCTTCACCTCTCCTAAAGAATGCCATTCTCATTTGTTCCTTCCTTAAGTTTATGGTCTCTATGCTTCAAAATACTTTCACCCTGTTTCAGAGTCCCTGAAAAACGACTTTGGGGAGCTTACAGCGATGAGCGCTGTGCTTTCTGAGTCCACTTCATGTAGGGGCATGCTCCTACTTCTTCCTCCTGCTCTTGGCGCCAGTGCATTTGCAATGGAAATGCTACTGTTGGGTTTCTCTATGGACCTGTGCAAGGTGGAATGGAACAAAGAAAATATCATGGTAACGGATGATATCATGGGATATACTGTTAAGCATGTCAGTTCTAAAGCAACTTTTATTGTCTCTATGTAGACAAACACTACTTTGTTGTTCCATTCGTCATTTAAGAAACAGTGAGCCTACCATATATTATTATTGGCATCACTGCCCTGGTGGGAGTAGGAAGCCCAGCCTTGCTCCTGGAGAGATGCTGCTGGATTTGAACGGCCAACCCTGTGGGCTGCAGTCCTGCACACAACCACTGCGCCACCGGGGTTCTGCCGAACCTACCATATATACTCAAGTATAAGCCAACCTGAATATCACCCGAGGCACCTAATTTTACCACCCAAACTACATTAAAAATGTGCTGAAAAACTTGGCTTATACACAAATATATACAGTCAGTCGACCCCAAAGGTGCAAACTGAAAGAGAATTCATTTTCAAAAACGACAAATTATTTTTCTTCTTTTGCTAATTATTTTTGTCTCATGATACAGGTATAGAACTTTTATTGTTTTGACAGTTTTCAGTGCATAATTTAATAACATCAAGTCCTTTGATTATGTTGTGTAACCACTGCCATGACTGGTTTTCACATTTTCCCATCACCCTGCACAGAAACTGGATCCCTGGTGGCATCATGGGTTATGGTGTGGGCTGTTCATCACAGGGTTAGCAGTTTAAACACCCAGGCCCCTTCGTGGAGAAAACAGAGACAGACCCTGAAGTGCAGTTCCTCTCTGTCCTCACTCACTGCCAGCCAGCCCGGGCCGGCTCAGAGTGACCCCTAGAGGCGTTGTCATCAACTCACTACAGTGAGTGGTTTTCAGTAACAGACTATTCATGTGGTGGCAGGCAGGACACTCAGCCTGCCTGCCTCCTGCTCCTGTAACAACGAACAAACCTTGGTCTCCATACTGTGTCCATTCTGTAGATTTCATATAAGTGGAATCAAATGGACATATTTGGCCTTTCGTATCTGACATATTTCCTTCTGCATAACATGTCCAGGGTTCATTCATGTCCTAGCATGTGTCAGGACTCCATTTCTGGCTATGCATTAATAGTTCTATTACATGTGTCCACTAAGGGTCCCTGGTGGGATAGTGGTTATGCATTGGGCTGCCGTCCACATGGTTGACAGTTCAAAACCAGCAGCAGCTCCTAGGGAGAAAGACTGGACTTTCTCGTCCTGTGAGCAGTCTCAGAAACCCACAGGGGGCGCTGTGAGTCAGCATGGACTCGATGGCGGTCAGTGGGGTTTGGTTTGGTGTGTACACGTCACATTTACCTGTTGATGGACCTTCAATAGTTCCCCTTCTCTGGTTATTCTGAATAACCAAGAACCCAAAGTGGTCTTTTTAGTGTTTTCTCTCTTTTTTTAGCAGTCTAAACAGTTTAGAAACTTTGCCCTGCAACTGCTTTCTCTTCTTCAATGGCAAAATTGAAGTATGCATCGAAGAAAGAAGATGGTATTAATTAATTTGGGCCAGCATTGATAATATTCCAAGATTATGATATCCGAGATATCAGACTGAATTATTTTCTCACTGGTGTTTCTTTAAAATGTTGCTCTACCTCTTTCATTTCCTTCTACTTTCCCCCCCTTCACTATTAATTCACAGGTGCTTCTGAAATAGTTTCAGCAATGTGTGCTAGACTTAAAGATTCCGACCATGTAGTGAGTTGTATGTTGAGTTGCTAACCCCAAGGTCTGCAGTTCAAATGTTACATGCAGCATTGTGGGAGAATTGTGAGGCTTTTGCACTCATAGAGATTTAACACCTCCAAAACCTTAAGAAGCAGGTCTACTCTCCTATGGAGTCAGTGTGACCCGGAGTCAATGCTATGGCAGTCATTCTTGGTTCTTTTATTGATTTAAAACCTCAAAGAATATCTGATATTACATGTATTTTATTTATTAGAACTTGATTGTGCATATTCTTTTTTCATATTGTTTTTATGTTTGTTGAAGTGAATGATTTAAAATTGCTATAGTTATTGCTTGGCTACATTTAAATACACTTAATAAATTGCTATAATTTAAAAATAATCTTGGCTTCCTTGGGTGCTAATATTACTTTTATTATAATAACATGGGTTATTAACATTTGTCTTGGGTTAGTCATTATCCAAGTTATATAAATAAGTGATGTTGATGTTAGGTATGTCAACTATTGAGCTACTGCTCAGAAACAAAATCTTTTTAAGTTAAATATTTTGAGCAATTATGACTTGCAAAATGAACTGTTTTGAGTAATTGATGTTTTATATATTCTCTGAATTGTGTTCATTTCAAGCCTATTTTGTGTTAGGAGGATAGTTTGAATATATATGTGAATGCTCTGGTATTCATCAACTCTTCTTGTGGACTTAGGAGGATATTTTGAATTGACATGTGAATTCATAAGAGTGGTCTTCACAGACTCCTCTTTCAGTACATCAGGCTTGTCTAAATAATTTTGTATATTAGGGTTGCCATCTTTTATGTCAAATATACTTTTTCTAGTTATATGTTAACCAATACTCATGGAAGGAGCAACGAAGGCATCAAATGATAAATGCATTGGGCAACTTTGAGGCACAAGGCTTCTTCAAAGTACGTGTTAAAGAACCAAGATGTCACTTTCACTGCCAAGGTGTACTCACCCAGGTCATGATGTTCTCTGTTGCTGCTTATGCATGTGAATGTCCTAGAATGAAAAAGAAGACTGGAGAAGAGTTAATGCATTTGATTTACAGTGTTGGGAAAGAAAAATATTGAGCATACTGTGGTCTGCCTGCAGAATAAACAAGTACATTTGAGAGGAAGTGCAGCCAGAAAGATGGTGGTGAGACTTCGTTTGACAGACTTTGGATGTGTGACCTGGAAGGCCCTAGGGAAGGGCGTTGTGCGGGGAGAAGGTCCTCAGGAGAGAGCCGCCGTGATGGGGACAGAGGACTCACTCATGACAGCAGCTGGGAGGCTTGCTGGGGCAGAATGTGACCTTATTTTGCTCTTTTAAGGTTGCTGCGGGGTACTTAAGACTGACAACACCTCACAGCACATGAAGCCACGGGTTTGGGAATTTTTTCAGCACCTTTTTTTTTTTTTCCCTTCTAGGACTTTCCAGTTGAACTAGTTGTAATTGGAATAGCTTCACTTCTTCTTCAGACTCCAGCAAGTCAACAGAAGCCAATCTTAAATCTAGGTGAATATTTACTCACTAGAGTAAACATAAATATAACATAAGTGTTAGGAGGCGTCACTCCAACTCCATATTGTGTGATATCGAGAAATGTTGGATATTTTGAATTTCTGTTCTAGAATTTTCCTAGGGAGTCATTATCAAGTAGTTCCCTACCACCTTCAAACATCACCTTTGTCAAGATTTCATACACCAAAATTTACCAAGTACCATTTTGAAAGGCTTTTCAGCTTATTCATAGTTGTGAAAATATCTGAGAAACAATAGCCTGAAACTTAAAAAAAATCATTTTATTGGAATCTCGTACAGTTCTTATCACAATCCATATATCCATGCATTGTGTCAAGCACTTATGGACATTGTTGCCCTCATCAATTTCAAAACATTTGCTTTCTATTTGAGCCCTTGGTATCAGCTCCTCATTGTTTCCTCTCCCTTCCTGATCCCTCCCTAATTTATAAATGATTATTTTGTCAAGTCCTACACTGTCCTTCACCTCCCTTCACCCCTTTTCTGTTGTCCATCCCCCAGGGAAAGGGTTATATATATAGATCCCTGTAATCTGTTCCCCCTTTCTACCTCACCTTCCCTCCACTCTCCTGGTGTCGCCACTCTCACCACTGGTCCTAAGAGATCATCTGACCTGGATTCCCCGTGTTTCCAGTTCCTATCTGTACCCGTGCACATCCTTAGGTCTAGAGGGATTTTTAAGGTAGAAGTGGGATCATTAGAGTTGAGGAGGAGAAGCATTGAAGAACTAGAGGAAAATTGCATGTTTCATCATTGCTACACTACACCCTGACTGGCTCCTCTCTTTCCCGGAACCCTTCTGTAAGGGATGTCCAGTTGCTCACAGATGGGTTTGGGGTCCCCACTCCGCACTCTCCCTCATTCACAATGGTAAGATTTTTTGTTCTTTGATGCCTGATCCCATCAACAGACACACGTGATCACACTTAGCCTGAAACTTTTGACACAAGTGACATTTGCCATTTCTTGGTAAAACTTTTCTGATCAAAACCAAGTATCACATTGAACAAGGTTTAATTTGTGGCTGTCATCTTAACCTGGTTATGGTATCAACCTGGATTAGTCAGTTTCCTGACCGTCCAGCATAGATTTAAAGAAAAGTAGAGTTATAAGTCTATAAATACCTATTTGGAAGAATAGTTAGTGTTTACGATCCTCTTCCACCCCCTATGATTAGATGTAACCTTTTAGTTACATGTCCGATCCCACTGTAAAATGGCAAGAATATTCATTGGCATATGTTTCTTAAATAAAATAGCATTTCTCTTGATTGTGGTATTGAATTTTTCAAACGTGAATCATTGCTACTCTGATGAATAGCTTTGAAGCTCCTCTCCTGTGCCGAGGGCCAGAAAATCCCAAAGTCATCCCTGCTGCTAGTCATGCCCGTCCTGCAGATTTTATCCTCCACTGCCTTGGAAGACTGCATATTCGTGGATGAAGAGGGCCCCTCGAGGCAGCAGCTGGCGCTAAACCTTTTGGAAATGGTGCAGCAGAAGTGCTACCGGGATGACCAACTAAAGGTACTGCTTCATCTGTGTTATTCTTCACCACCAGGTGGGTAGGGAATTTCTGTTGCCTCATCTCCTGATGAAGCATCTGCTTGTGGTTAAGCTCTGACATTGAACTTAGCATCCTGTTGCGCACTGGTCTAGGAAGAACTTGGTAAATGCTTCTAGACTGTGAGAGAGACGGTAGCCCTGTTATGAACTAGTCGCGTTTTAAAAATGCTTCACACTATTTTTCTTCCTATTATTGTCAGTGACTTAGCAGTCCAGGGTCTGAAGAAATCCTGTTCTACTTTACCTCATGCTTGTCCAACATATTTGAACTTGGCTTCCTTTTTTTCTTCATCACATTGTGTAGTCAGGGCAGCGTTTTACTTGATCTGGGACCCCATCCGTTCTGGGTAATTCTGCTTGTGTGCCTGGATGTTCTGAAGTGTGTAAGAACTAAGGCTCTATTCTGAATGTGGCACCCTATGCTGGATTCTCAGGTATGCGCCCCTACTCCACTGACCCCAAATGGAAGAGAACAGGCCTGTCCCTCATTCCACACCTGCTGCCACTTGTCAGCCATATCCCATTCTAATTGTTTAGGCTTACTCTTCCTGGTATGGTCACGAGAAAGGATTGTCCATATCTGGGTTTTGGTCCTAAATTTGCTAGCCTTTTCCTTTTTTGCTATTTTCAGTTTTGCCCTCAGTACAATGCAGTATTACTTTTCTTCTTTAAAAAAAAATTTATTCCCCCATCATCCCTGGATAATTTATAAATTATTATTACTTTGTCATATCTGACACTGTCCGCAGGATTACTTTTCTACTCTTATTTTTATGGGAATGGAGTTGAGGATGCTGAGGCATTCAACAAAGGTGGTAAAACACCATAAGCCTCTGAGGAGAGCATTGTTCTGTAAATCCAAGCAGCATTGCTGGTACTGCATCTCAAAAGCAAAGATACCTCTCATCAGGTGTTGGGAAATGTCCTCGTGCTTATCCAGCCATTTTTATTCCATGTTTGAGCTAGTAGCAGAAAGTACATTTCTGTAATTATAATTATAAGCACTTTGAATTTATACTTAGATCTTAATTTTGGACCAAAGCTTTATGTAATCGAGTTGCATCAAGTTAGCAAAGTTCTTCTCACAACAGCCCTCCAAAGCCAAATTCACTGCCATGGAGTTGATTCTGAGTCCCAGTGAGCCGGTAGCACAGAATCCATCTGTCTGCCCCTTTGAGTTTCCAGGACAGTAAATCTTTGCAAGAAGAGCCTCCTCTTTTTCCTGTGGAGCGGCTATTGGGTTTGAACTACAGACCTTGTTAGCAGGTCAGTGCATCACCCACTGCACCACCAGAGCTCTCTTAGTGAGATTAAAAAAATTATCAAAAGTGAGGTTTAAAAAATCCTCATAGTACTTTAATCTCACCTCATTTGCCCACATGGAATGAGGCCTGGGTCCTGACAGAGGTTGGATAGGGGAGGGTATATTTTGTCTAAGAGTTTTGTTTCTTGAAATTGCTAGTGATATTTACAAGGAACCACCCTAACTTTAGTTCCTGAGTATACAGATACATTTGCTCAGGTGTACGGGGGCCCTATTTATGCACACTTGAACTTTCCTTTAGCAGCTGGTGGGGAGTTAGGAGGAAACAATATTAGGGTTATAAACATTCTCCTTACGATGGTGTTCTTATTTGAGGCTTTACTTAAGAAGAATTATCACCCTTTAAAAAATTTAGGCCATATTTTACCCTTGGATTATTTCTACATTTTTTTTTTGGGGGGGGGGGAGGCATCACTGCTCTCCGGTGGTGGAAGTAGGAGACCCAACCCCACTGATGGAATTGAACCTCCGTCCCAGTGGGCTACAGTCCCGCGCACAACCACTACGCCATCGGGGCTCAGCCCCGGATTATTTCTACATTTGTTCTTCTTTTCCTACAGCTATTCTTAATGCTCCATCTCAACCTGTGGGTTGTGACCCCTTTGGGATTCAAATGACACGGTCACAGGGATTGCCTAATTCGTAGCAGTAGCAAAATCACAGTGATGAAGTAGTAATGAAAATAATTTTATGGTTGCGGGGTCACCACAACATGAGGAACTGTATGAAAGGGGTGCAGCATTAGGAAGGTTGAGAACCACTGCTCTATCTAAACACAGCTATGAACTGAACATGCTCCAAACTTTAGTGAGGGATGCTTTTTTTCTCCTCTATCAGAACTACTGGTGGCGTAGTGGGCTACTCGTGCTGCTCACTTTGAGGTGGTTGGCAGTTCGAAACCCCAGTTGCTCTGCAGGACAAAGCTGAGGCTGTCTACTTCTGGAAATATCGACAGTCTTTGAAACCCACAGGCTTGCATCCTGTAGGGTTGCTGTACATCAGAATCTCTTCAGTGGCAGAGAGTTGAGTGGGCTGATCAGAACTGTTCCTTTTCTAGCCCAGGAACATGTTCTAACCTCCTCACATCACACAGTTCATGGCTCTCTCTCCTTTTTTGTGCCTTCAGCATCATGTGTACCAACTCTGCAGCTCTGCTGTATTTTGCTTTCGGGATTTACACCTTGACACTCTGCTTTGAGAACTGCCGAGGAAGCCACCTCTAACCTGCTTCCTGTCTCTACAGGTTTGCCTACTGTACATTTCCTCTGAGTGGAATCAGACAACACGTGGTCCCTTGTTACTGGCTTCTTTTGCTCCTTTCTAGATTTCACATTCCACCAACGTGTGGCATGTATCAATACTTCATACTTCTTTTTACAACTCAATAACATTCAGTATAGGAATCAGTTGCATTTTATTCCTTCATCATATGCTGCTGTGTAATGTTGCTGCTTTTGACGCAGTTTGCAGTTTTACAGTGGTATGCTAATTACTTTCTTCTACCCTTTATCGATGAGGTTTCTCTTTCCTAAAGCAACAGTGCTTCCTTCAGCTTTGCAACTGTGGATATTTTCAGATGTGCCTCTGTAAGTAGATAGAGTTATCTGCTTCAATTACAGGGACAGAGTTTGTCTCTCTGACAAACAAGGAAAGTGAAGCTCAGTGGTAGCTGGCTGACCAGGGCAGAGGGTTAGTTCTAGTTGCATATAAGGCCTGTGCTGTTTCTCAGTTACAGAAACTTGGCCCTATTCTTTAATAAATGTCATTTCCTTGAGGGCGGAGGGAGGAGCAGGTGTTTTAAAAGAAATACCATTATACTAATGTAAATATTATTGAACTTTTAAATTGCACATTTCTTGCAATAGTAATACATTCAAATGGTTTTCACTCATGAGAGCTAGTTCCTACCATAGCAAAGAACCAGGAATTCTTGATTCCTTCAGTGTTTGTCCTGAGATATATAAGCAAATACAAAATATCTTCTTTTGCTTAAAAAAAAGGTGGCATTCTAGCCACAGTATCTTGTATGTTCATGTGAGACATATTTCCATATCAACACAGAAGGTATACATTTATCTTAAGAACATATTTTGTCATTTACAAAATATATTTTGCAAATATATTTTATTTCCACTCTCAAGGATGTATGCCAGGGAATTCAAAACCTGTGTTGACACAAAAAACTTTGCACAAATGCTGCTAGCAGCATTATTCTCAAGACAACAAAAATCAGAAACTACTGATTTTCATCAGTTGATGCATAAACTCAAAATTCCTTACCATAGAGTCAATTCCAGGTCAGGGGACCCTGGTGGACAGAGCAGTGCTGTGCCTGTGGGCTCGGAGGCCATGCATTGTTAGAGAAGCAGAAGATGTCAACTTTTTCTTATGGGGCAGCTGGGGGATTTGAACGGCTGCCCTGGTGGTTAGCAGCCCAACAGACAACCCACCGTACCACCAGGGCTCCCAATTGATGAGCGACTACACCAATCCAGTCTACCTGTGCCATGATAAATAATAGGTAAATATATAACATGTAGAGATATATGTGAAAACATGGCTGAGCTTTGAAAAACATTGTGAAGTGATAGAAGCCAATCACAAGAGACCATATATTGTGTGGTTGCTATTACAGAGATTTCTTTTCAGAGCTATGGAAATGCTGTAAAATAAAGTTGTCGTGATAGTTAATGACTTTTATGAATATAATAATTAAGCCACTAAATTCTACCTGGGGACTTCGAAAAGTTCGTGAAAAAATTGAACGAACACTCACTTTAAAAGACTGAATTTTGTGGCATGTGAGTGATTCCTCAATAGAATGGTTATTTAAAAATGTTACAAAGCCCCAGGTTTACTTCTCAGTCCTGCAATAACATGGCTCTGAGCCATATAAGCCTGTCTGCAATCGCAGTGAGGGCAGTTATTGCCTAGAGATTCTGCATTCGCCTATAGCATGAGATGGATCGAACTATTAGCAGGCAGTGGCTAATGCCTCTTTAATGCCTCTGGCTCCCGCGGAGCCCTCTTTGTACACAAGCTCAGTCCGTTCACCTGGGGAGAATTGTTCCTGCGCCTGGTCCTCGGAGCACTACTTTCTTCTCCAGGAGCCATTTTTCAGGTGGATTTGAGCATGGCATCTCCTCATAGTATCATTTCTGTTTAGAGCCGTAAGGATATTATTGGGGACATTATTCAGAATTATGAGTGAATTCCCTAGGTTCTAGCTGAACCAGCTGTACTCTGATCACCCTTCGGTGATCTTATAAACACGCCTTGTCCTCAGTCTAAGCCTGCCATCTGCCATCGGCCTAGGGTGACTTCTTCACAAGGTCTTGAGCTGGGGACATATAAGCCAGGGCATTCTTTCTTCCTTCCCTTTGACTGGTGAATGCTTTTTAGTGGAATGGATTTTTTCCCCTCTGTATTTCATATATAGATCTTTTCTTGTTGTTGTGTGTGTCTTTTAGTACCCAAACTGGGAGAGAATGGTGACTCTGAGGAAAAGTTTTTGTGCATTGTTCTAGAGTTTCATCTAATTTTAGATCATTTCTATAACTCTGAGAAGAAACTCCATAGCACTAGCAGCCATTTCTCCTCATTATCCCCTTCCTCACAGCTCCTGGTGAGAGATAATCAATTTCTAACATTCTTATCATTCTATATATTAGAAGCCATACAATATGTGGTTTTTGTGGCTGGCCGCTTTTCCCTGATCTTAAAGGTGGGCAGATATACTCTTGGCAAGAATTGAAAGTTTCATATTCATTTCGTAACATATACAATGAAATATAACAGGAATGGTTATATTCCTGACAACTATGTTTCTCTCCTTTATTCATGACTTTCCCCCTTTTGATGTGGATTTTTCAGCTCCCTGACAAGCTTGCGATCCCGATAACCAGCACGCTCGGGTCCTTAGTTACAGCCTGGAGGCTGCTCGACGTAATGAGAGCGGCGGGGGCGGCCTGCGACTGGCTGGCAGCCGTGGAGTCGCTGCTTCCCCTCACGACAGCCATCCCCACACCGGTCTCCCTTTTGCTGGCTTACCTCCTGATCGAGGATGAGGGGCCGAATCTTCGCCAGATCCTGAAGGTCACCACTGAACTGGCCCAGGCAGATGCGGCTCAGGTAAAGTGAGAGAAGAACGAAGCAGGCCGTGCCGATGGTGCATGGGATTGGCAGCTAACCAAAAGGGCCGGTCAGGGCTGTGGGTTCCCCCAGGGGTGCCTTGGAAGAAAGGTCCATGGATTGGTGCCTATCCACAAACGCCTCATGCCAAGTGCCATGGAGCCCAGTTCTGCTTTGAGCCCCGTGAGGTCACCGCCTGGGCTCGGCAGGAACTGGTCTTGGTGGGGGTGAAGCTTAATTTTTGAATGTGTAGATTACGCTTACATGGTGGGAGAGCCACAGGGAAAGTCAAAAAGTACTATTACAGGAATGTTAGAAAACTTTCTTAAACAAAACTATCAAAATGTGGAGGAGCATAGTGGTTGAGAGTTGAGCGACAAGCCTAATGTCAGCAATTTGAAACTACCAGCCACCTCTGGGGAGAAAAAGGGGGCATTCTACTCCCCTGAACAGTTACCATCTCAGAAACTTATGGGGCAGTTAGTTCCACTCTGCCCTAGAGAATCACTCTGAGGCGGCCTCACCTCGAGGGCTGTGAGTTTGGAGCCTTTCTCAAGAGGTGAAGCTCTTATTCCTCAACATGTCCTCTGCCAGGGTCTGTTGCCTTCTGAAGACGGTGTTTCTATCTCTCTGCCCATCTCTGCCCAAATAATTCTTTTCAGTTCATGCCACATGGAAATGCTGTTCTGGCACCCTTAAGGGACTCAGATCATGTTTCTTTAAAATCTTCTTTGGGTTGCAGTTCAAAGATTAGCGAAAGGGCACGGCTGTGTTCAGGTGTGCAGAGGCAATCTCTACTCTCTGTGGTCAAGCATGCAGGTGAGCTAGGGGCTGCCTGGCCCTGCTGGTTGTGGGCCCTGGCCAGCTGGTGCTTCCTTGGTTTAACCCAGCCTCCTCACAAACATGACTTTGTTCCTGTGTGCCTTGAGATGGAAAAGGCGGGAATACCAAAAGTGATCTTCAGATTCTTTTATTTATTCAGTAAGGGCTTATTAAAAGGTAGTGGTCTAGATTGAAAATCAGTGTGTGAATCTCTGCTGGATATATATAAATCACTTTTACAGGTGACTCTTAGAGCACTGATAACAATCCATAGATTAATTGTATAATGGTTTCAAACACACTTGTACGTATGTTGTCATCAGCATTTTCTGCTGGATATTTTTAAGATATGTTTGAAAGGAATGAGAAAAATCGCCTGGTATCATTGTGTTACCAAGATCAATGCCAGGTTGAAGCATTGAGTATAGCTAACCAAATCTTGCTTATGCAAAGGTAACATCATTTATAAGAATTTAGAAGTAAGGTTATTGAAGTCCTTGAAAAGGACAAAAGAGGTGTCTTAGAAGTAAAAGATGTCTGTTTAATTTCTTTTCCTATTAAATGTTCATGTCATACTATTTGACTAGCTTTTAGTTGTAAACTGAAATAGCCAATATGAGAGAACTGGATAGTTTGGAAAAGTAGACTCATTGTGAATAAGTGCTTAGGGTAGATTCAATGAAATGAACCAGGATTAAAGGTAAATAAATAAATGTGGCAGAATTGTAGTCTATTATTGGTGGAATAATTTTTATTTATTGAATTGTGTGGGTTTGCTAATGTCATGCCTGTTTTTTTTTTTCTCACCTGATAAAAAGAAGGTGATAAGGACTTGATAGTAAAACAATGTTTCAGCATACTAGTCGGGAGTGAGGGAGTCCTGCTGGCACTGCTCATTAATTCAAATTCACCAGCCACTCTGAGGGAGAAAGATGAGACTGTCTAGTTCCTTCAATATTTACAGCCCCCAAGTAGACTTCATAGTGAATTTGGTTGGTTTTGTTGGAATCAGATGAAGTAAGTTTAGGAATCTGGAGACTGTCTTTCTCCTGTTTTGGTGGTCACTTAGCTTTCATTGTAGAATCCTCTCACCTATATTATGTATTCATTGTTGACATAATAATCCTGTTGTAAGAGCCTCTGATATATATATATATATATATATATATTTAGAATACTTAAACCTTTTATTGTTGGAAAAACATAGATAACACAGTGAACTCAACATTTTTCATGTGTACAAATCAGTGACAGCAGTTCTACAAAGCATGTTGTATAACCATCATGAATAGCCATGGCCAAATTTTCCATCACCATAATCAGAAACTCAGTGCTTCTCATTTGTAAATATTCATGAACAAAATTTACCTATCGAATCTGCACCCAGATCAGGAGACAGTTATTATCACACCACAGAAACTTGCCCCACCCCTTATGTTCCTTTCCAAGTAATATCTCCTTCTCTGCCAAGATATCTGCATTCCAACTCTTAATATCTGATCAGATTTTCCAGTTAAAAATTTTATACACAAAATCAAATTTTTTATGTGCATTTGGTTCTTTGACTCAATCTTATGTTTGTGAGGGCTATCTGTATTGCTGCATTTGTCTATAGTTAGACTATTTTCTATAATATTTCTAGTAGATTATTGTATAGTGTTTCTATGAATATTTGCTAAATTGATGGACATTTGACTATTTGACGTTTGGGCTATTATGAATAATGCAGCTATGAAAACATTTTAGTGTGTATACCTATCGGCTGGGCATAGTCCTATGAGTAAAATTGATAAGATGTAGAAAATTAACAGATTTATTTATTTGCCACTACCAGCAGTTCAGTTTTGACTTGACAACCCTCTCGGACTAGGGGACAATCTGTTAGAAAAATATTTGCGTACAGAAAGTATGTACAAGTATTATTGCTACTGGTTTTAACTCTAATTGATATTAAAGCTATTTTTCATGTTGGTGAGCACTGGTGGGCCAGTTCTAACCCATATTGACCCTCTGTACAGCAGAAAAAAACACTTTCCAGCCCTGTGTCATCCTCACAATTGTGATTATTTTGGAGTCACTGTGTCAATCCATCTCAAGGGTCTTCTTTTTCAACGCCCTCTCCTTTACCAGACAAGGTGTCCTTTTGCAGGGTCTGTTCTCTCCTGATCACATGTCTAAAATTCATGAGATGAAGTGTCACCGTCCTTGCTTCTAAGAAGCAGTCTGGCTCTACTTCTTACAAGACAGATTGTTTGTTTATCTGGCAGTCAACTACTTTCAATATTCTTTGCCAATACCATAATTCAAAGGCCTCCATTCTGCTGTGGTTTTCTTTATTCATTTCTTTCACTGGTCCCTCTATGGCTCAGATTTTCTACAGGGTTAGTACATTTGGGACTAACTTGTGATGGCTGGGAGACTCAGGGATCTGAAGGGAATTTTGACTGTGATTAAGTATTGTGGGCTGGCCCCCGGTGATGTAGTGGTTGAATGAGGGACTACAGTCTATGGACTTGGCGGTTCAAATCCAGCGATGGCTCTCAGAAGCAAGACCGGGCCTCCTACTCCTACGAGGGCAGTGATGAAAAAAAAAATACAATTAAGTCTTGTCATCCAAGTGTAGGTAACTAGTCAAAATCATGACAAGAAGTTGATATTTGAAAAATGTATGTTGTAAGAGGCTCCTTTTGTTAATATCTAGAAACCCTATCAGCAGTTCTGATAATGCTGCTAGTCTTCTCACCCAGATACCAGGTGACTCACTTTGCAGAAGATTCAAGAGCAGGTTTGTTGGTGCTCACTAAATATTCCTGCCTTTTGTGTTCTTGTAGCCACTATGCTGGCATATTCTGGAGAGAGACCATGGAGATCCAGGAACATTTCTGGGGAAGGCTTGAAAGTTTTAAACACTTTGGTTTAGTAAAAAGAGGTTTTAGGTTATAGATAGTCTGTGCTTATAATAAATGAGAGCTCCAGCTATTTCTTGAATTTGTATTTTCTTTGACAATAGTGGTTCCTGTGCTTGTAGTTATGTTTAAATAACAATTCATGCCTTTCTGCTGTCGTGAGTAATGTTATCCCCCTCTCATTTAAATATATGTTGTCATGACAGCTCCAGGAGGCACTGCCTTCAGGGCATGTGCACAGTAGCATCCAGGTGGCCTTGGCCTTTCCTCTTCAGAGAGCAGTTTCCTCGCTCTGTGGTTTGTGTAGGATCCGGCCACATCGGATGTGGATTCGCTGTGATGAAAGCTGAGCCTGGGCTCAGCTGAGTTTGCTAAGGGGCTGTGTGCTGCGCAGGCCTAAATGGGGACCTTCTCTGGACTTCACTTTATGACTTTTTAAAGAGTAAAAGCAGGCCGAGCGTAACAGTAGTTAACTATTCACCTGCTAACCCAAAGGTCAGCAGTTCAAACCCACCAGCTCCGCATGAGAGAAAGAGCGGACAATTTGCTTCCAGAAAGGTTACATTTGGGGACTTGCCCTGTTGGGTAGTTCTGCTCCATCCTCTAGGGTCACAACGCATTGGGATTGATTTGACCGAAATGCGTTTTCAGTGTAATGACTTGAACGGCTCAACAGGAATTGATACACCTGGGTAATGTGACCATGGACAGTTGCGATTTTTCTGAGTCTGTTAGAATCTTTTAAAAGAGAGATTGGTACCTCTTTGTTCATGAACAAGCGTTGATTGACTGCCTGGGTCCCCTCACTTATAAACCCAACAGGGTAACATGTTATTTATCAGCAATCATGCCTGCTTCTGTGCAAAGTGAGTTTGAGATACACGCTTTAACAGGTGAGAGCACGCGTTCTGTTCCACTCTTATCACATTCTGTATTCTTCATTGTGTCTCACTGCTGACCCTCTGGGCTAGACACTTTGTTCTTTCTCCCACTCTTCTACTCTCCCACCAGTTTTGGGTTTTTTTCCTCAATGATGTTATTGGGGGCTCTTACAGCTCTTACAACATTCAATACATCACCTGTATCAAGCACACCTGTACATATGTTGCCATATCCATTTCCAAATATTTTCTACTCGAGCCCTTTGTATAAACTCCTCTCCCCTCACCCCTTTTTTAATGAATCATTTTATTGGGAACAGTTTGGGTTTTATACAAAGTTTCTTTTCTACTCTGACCTTGATTTCCAGTAGTATTTCATCCATAGTCTCTTGGGGACTCTAGACACACTACTCTCTGTCTTTTTCTGAAGATTTCCTCTTGCAACCAGTGTTTCCCCAGGCCCCAACTCCTCAAGTAGAAAGGTATATAACAAGCTTCAAAACTCTTCTTTGTATCTCTTTTGCCTTTCAGTTTTTATTGGAGTGAGTTCTTAAAGATATTGCCCTGTAGTTTATTTTGACTGGTAGTGGCCCAATCGGACAGAGTGAATCCACTCCAGAGAGCTTCCAAGACTGTAATCTTTATAGATGGGCCCTAGCTGAATAAGACTGGGAACCACAGTTTCAAACCCACCAGCTGCTTTGCAGGAGAAAGATGACTCTATCTGCTCCTGTCAAGCTAGATAGTCTCAGAAACTCTGGAGAATAGCCCAATTGAGGCCCAATTGACTCAATGACATTGGGTTTGGTTTTTGAGCCTAAATCTTTATGGAAACAGACTTCTATTTCTTTTTCCCCACAAGCCTCAGACCTGCAGTTCAGCAGCTGACCTCTTACCTAATACACCACCAGGATTACGAATCCTCTAGTTGTTTGTATTGTACACGTAAATCTTTCTCGTTGACTCCTGACGTTGCCAGTATTACACTTTCTCTATGTAAACCATGTATATCCCAAGAACAAGAGACATTGGCAGGAACTGTTTTTCCCATTGCCTGGCAGTACCAGGAAAGCCTCCAAGTCGGGACATAATACATACTTAATAGTAAGCAAGGGTAGGTAAAAATGTACTGCTGATAAAATTCCTGCACATGTGTGGTCCAGTCAAAATATGCTTAAACATGTCTTGACAATCAGTACATACTTCAGACAAGTTCTCTCAGTAAGACACTTGTCTTAGTCTTGTTAGAGTGCCTTAAAAAAAAGGGCTATGGGATGAAAATAATTTTGAGACCATGGCAAATATAAAATTTTAACAAAAACTCAAGAGGAGATTTTCCTAGACCATTGAAGCTTTGCTGGAATGCTGCCCCACAAAAAGGAACCGTTTTAGAGAATGTTGGGAAAACTTTATAGAAGAGCAAAGAAAGGGATGGCTGCCATCCTTCTTGGATGAAGAAACAGTGGCCTAAGTCCAGAACCGGTGGAAGACAGCATAGACTCACCACCGATGTGATGATAGTCACTGAAGTTGGGGTCTCACATAGTTGAGCATTTTCAATTTTAAGCAAACATCTTTGCCTCATCAAGTGTTCAACTCAATGACTCCTAAAAAGTGTTGCTTGGAAAAGACCAGCTAGTTCAAAGAACGGATCTTTCCATCGGGCTATAAGCGAGATCAAAGCCAGGGAGTTGATTCAAGTGCCAGTCTAAACTGTGGCGTTCAAGGGCATCTGCTGGGCCAGTTGAGTTGAGCACAGAGGGGTTAGCTTAGAAACCTATGGCAACAATTTGGGGGACTCTAAATTGATCATCTTGATAGATTTTCTGATAGGATACAGGAGAACCATGAGGGCTTATTATAAAGAAATCCCTATTCCCCGACCCCTGCCAAAACAAAAACAAAAACAAAAACAAAAACAACTACACTGGCGAGAAAAAGGCCAGGAAAATTGTACCATGGAAGCGTTTCCCATCATTAGAGTGCACCTGTTTATCATGTCGAGGTAGCTAGGGCTGTTTGATGAGAATTTCATTGATGAACCTTCTCCTATCCATTCTACTGCTTTGATCTTGACGCTTCAGAATTCTTTTTGTTACTAAATCTCAAAGAACATTTAAAAGGAACATTTGGCATATCTTTAGGATGCCCAAACTGCTCTCTTGTGATGACAGAAATAAAAGGAAATGAAATTCTTAGGGGAAAGTGTTAGATGGTACCACCACCTATAGAAGTATCCAGAACTAGAGGGCGGACCTGTCAAGGAACAATAGTTTTACATAGTAATATTTTAAATCTTCCTCTTGTTTTGTATTATCTGTATAACTTGCCTATTTATGTCTATGTATCTTACTAGATTTGTGGGAAAATTCTATTATTTTAATTTTAAAATTTCCCAAAGTTTTTTGGACCCTCGTGTATGTGTGTGTATGTGTGTGTGTGTGTGTGTGTGTGCATGCATGCACATATATAGGGAAAGAGAGAAGCAGTGAACCCGATGAAGTTATCTTCTCTTTGGGATATACCAAGGTTACTTGTTAGTGATTTTTAAAGCTAGATAAAATGTGTTTTCTTATATATTTTCTTATCTTATTAAGAATTTATTACAAAATTAGTTATCTAAGCTATGAATTAACTATAAATATTAGTAATGTTTAGATTGTCTGGGATGGTTTAAATTCCAATTTTATAATTGATATCATGACGTCAATAACCTATTTCCTGTGGATAAACATGCTGATATCTTTTTGACTGATTTTGAAAATGGAATGTGCTTCTGATTTAATTTCTCCAGGGATCAAAGTTAGTAAACTGTGACTTTAGAGGACATTTTCTTCTTTAAAGTGTACTGAGAAACTTACTAAATCAGGTTTAGTGTAATATACAGTGTCTCTTTCAGACTCTGGCACTTGTCTCTTTTATAGAAGTATGGTAGTGTTTTTGTTTTGCTTTGTTACCGGTATTATACAACTTTAAGGTCTTTTCTTTCTTTTTTGCATTTTGCTTGTTAAATCTGGCAAAGGTTTTACTTAATTGTAACAATTACTATCTTGGATAATTTTGTTTTATCATGTTCTCAGAGCCTAATTATTTCCATTTGTAAAAGTGTACACATCATTTTGGCTCATTTGAAATCACTTATGTGACTAGATTTATGGCCCATGACTTGCGGTCTTTTAAAAGTCCTATGTTATCAAATAGTAAAAAGTTGACTTTCAGGGCACAATCCTGTGCTAGCTTTACTCAGGGTCATAAGCCATATTTTAACATGGAAAATGAATAGCAAATGTGTGAAATTTAATGGTCTGTAAGTTACTGCTGTGAGAAAAGGGGAAAATAAATTCTGTAAAAGAGAACTTGCACAAAGAGGCTGTGGGCAGTCTGCACTCTGTTCTATTGTTACCGAGGTCTGTGAATCGCCACCCCCTGAAGCCGTCTTCTCCTTGTGTTCTTCACACCAGAGAAAGAAGCCAGAATGTACAGTACTTTTATTAAAAGCACTTCATGGGTAAGAAATGCTATACTGTTTTCTTGTAGCCTTAATATAGACAGTGTGCCCATCAATATTGAGATGTACTCATCAACATGTAGAGAAAGAGACTGAAATAAAAGGGCATGCTATATTCACCCCGTTTTGTGGAAGTGTGTTTGTTTAATTTTTGTAAGCCCTAAATCGATATATGTAGGAAGAAGTGCTTTGAAATGGCCTTGAAGCCATTCTACATTTTCTTGGTGATATGTACATGGCCTAGATCTTATGTTCATGGCTCGGTGCCAATTTCCTGTCTTTCCAGCTTATGATTTTGGGGCCAAGTTACTTCTCAGGGATCTAGAGATTATAAATTACGAAACATTCTCATTGAAGGGAAGAATTGCTTATGGTTTTCAAGTCAACCACATGACACTGTGACAGTCACTAGCGTACTTGCATCCTGACACAAAAGCCATTTGTCTTAGTGTGTCAGTGAAAACGGAGCATCAAAGAGGTTAGAGGCGGAGTTTGATAAGGAAACGGGGCAGAACTGTATTTATGACTGGCTAGCAGGTAGCTAGCTGTCCCTTTGCCTTCTGCTTTGAACTCTTTCAGGGGACTTCTTTTTGGGGGTGGACTTGTACTGTAGGTGAGAGACACTGAGAGGGGACTCGGAGCAGGCTTGGTAGTAACTTTTCATTGTCATAATAGAAACAAGAAATTCTGCTCCATGTAAAAAAGACCTGAAAGTTGACTCTGAATAAAGGAGAACTTTTGTTTCATCAGTTGATGTGGGGGCGGGGGACAGGAGGGGAGTGGGTCTTGGAGACCCTGCCTCCTTGCCCCTGGGCTGATGCCCTTCTGGAAATCTGCCAGTTGAGGTATCTTCAATCCCTCCAGAGCCAGCTGTTCAAATCAGTGAAGTCTCAGTCAAGAGACTTTACACTTTCAGAAGCAGCCCATGCCAGCTCCCTACAACCAACTTGGCCCAGATTCATAAATATAAGTGGATAATCAAAGCTCATCAAACATTTGTGAGAAATTAACAGCATGACTAACCAGAGCATCTGTCTCTGCAAGAAAGAGAAAACTCAGGGAGCAGAAGATAAATTCCAAGCAACCCAAGTCCTAAGAAATATTAGAGAGAAATTACACGATGTCTGTTTTTACAGTGTGTGAAAGATAGTACTGTGAGAAAAAAGAAACTTGAGAATGAGAGATTTTAGAAATTAGAATTATGGTTCCACAATTCTACATGGAGGCTTAATTAGTGATTTGTAAGTATTCCAGAATATAGCACGAAGAGAGGAAAACTTAAAAAAAAATTTAAATTGAGACATTGAAAGTCAATCTTGGAGTTCCAGTGTCTTTCAAATAAGCATTCCAGTTGGAGGAAACAAATGCTGGAGACTTGACAGCACACTATTTCAGAGAGAGAGAGAGAGAGAGAGAGAGAGAGAGAGAGAAGACATAGACTTCCAATTGTTTGGGTCATCTGAGTGTGAAGCTCCACAAATGACAACAGATCCATTCTTCACACTGCCCCAAAATTCCAAGGATCAAAAGACACTTCTAAGAGATGTTAGAAAAGAGTAAGAAAAGAAAAACTCACCTAAAATTAGACTGGTATCAGACTTCTCACCTACAACATACAGGCACATGAAATATATTCGAATGTCATCTTCCAGTTTCCTTAGACTCTCCTCCTACCTGTTATGAGTGATGGTTAAAAATTGACACTTATTCAAATATGCAAGGATTCATGGAGGGAAATCCAAAGAATATAAACCCAAACTTCTCAAGGATGTGCTCTCACCAAACCAAAAATAAATCTAAGAAAACAGAGAGAAAAAATGTTCAAAGTTGATGTCTTTAATTCCCCTACATCTTAGGGGTACTCCGAAATACTCTTTTATGTGAAGTAGGAATACTTTCCCTGATCCAAAATGTATCCTGAATATAACCTGGGAAGTGACAGGGTGACTGGTAGCACTGCAGTTAATTGAAGAGTAAGCCATAATAAGACTGCTGTTTGTTTGAAAACTAGGAAATAAGTTTAACTCTAAACCTTTATGAGTAGCAAATAAATGATGTATTATTTACAGGTAATTAGTATAGCAAAAGAAAGCTTAAATGGATGGTAAATATTCGCATATAAGGGTGATAGGAATAATTTTGAATATACCAGCTTTCATAATTATCGCAAATAAGCTGAGTTCCTGCTGTTGGGTAAATGTTGGACTGCTAACCTCAAGGTTGATGGTTCAAATTCACTAGCTGCTATATGAGAGAAAGAGGAGTCTGTCTGCTTTTATAAAATTGAACACCTCCAGAAACCCTGTTGTGGGTCACTATGGATCAGGATGAACTCTATGCAGTGTTTTTTTTTTTGGGGGGGGGGGTGGTAAGTTATCCAAATAAAGGACCATGATGGACCTTTAAAAATTGTTGGACCTGTGAAAAACTCAATTCTGCAGTTTTTTCCAAGGACAAACCTTAAAATAAAAGATAAGTCAAAACTCAAAAGATAGATAGATGGTTAAACCAAGACATAAAATGTGGCAACAGTATCATTAAAAGTAGCCAGTATAGAATTCAAGGGGAGAATGCCTGACAAAGAAGGACAAAGAAGATTATATCAGATTGATAAACCTAGGATTCCAAATCAGGTGTCGTTTACAGACCGCCTCATTGAAGTTAGAAACAAGAAAAAATACATTTAGCACCAATTTTATTATTTACTAACTGGATAGTAATTACTATATGGAGACATTTGTTATTTGAAGGTTCTGGTCATTATTAAATTCTAAAAGAGAAAATAAAAGTTATATATGTAAAGGCTTTGAATTGCTCAGAGAAAATGAAATGAAAAGATAGTGGAACTTTGCCGAAAGTCTTTGAAGCCCCTTTGTCTGTATCATAATGGACAAACTCACAGCTCCTTTTTTCTGATTTTAAGTTAGAAAATTAGAAAATATCAGAGCATTTACTCAAGGTCTCTTATATTAAGAATGGATAAGAGAGTTCGATAATTAGCCAGATGTTCAATCTGAACCAAAACCAAGCCAAATTTCCTGCCACCAAGTTGATTCCCACTCAGAACGATCCTGTAGGGATCCTGCGCCCGGGGATTTCAGAGACTCATCCTGTAAGCGGGTAGAGAGGCGCAGCTTTGCCCCTGGTGTGATTGGTGGCTTCACATTGCCGGTCCTGGGGTTAGCCATCCACTGGGTAACTACTATCATGGACATGAACTGATTTCTTTTTCTTTAACAGCACATTAGAAAACATAGGCATTATGGGAGAGGTCTCATTTACAAATAGTATTTACCAGAAGACATACAACAGTAATAAAGTGTAAGTGATGTATAAAACCACCATGAAGAAAAAGCCCCCAAAGATAGTGTTCTCATGAGGTAAATATTTTTGGCGGTACTGAAAGGCGAGTGCCACGATGGGCTTTGGTCCAGGAATTTGGTGAGGCTGGTTAAGAGTCACGTGGGTTTGTTTCGCCTGTGGTGCATGGGATGGCCAGGGGTCTGTTCGGACTCAGGGGCAGCCATCACCACCAGCCACATTTTGAATGTTTTTGATTAAGTATGTCCTTTTGGATAAGCTTGTTTATGCTTACAGTTTTTTAATTTTTTTAGTTTTGTCTACATTTAAAAAATAGATCCACCATTTTTACTTATTTTCTCTTTCGAAATAGTATGCAGTTCACAAACCACCTGATTTGATCAGTCAAGCATATGAAGGAAGAGTTGTACAAACAGCGCCCTAATCAATTTCAGAACCTTTTCTTCTCCTACTCATTGTTATTAGTTCTCTATTTTCTCCGAGCCTCTCTTGCTATACTCCTGGGAAACTATTAATCCACTGACTGTCTTTTTAGATGTATTGATTCTGGACTTTGAATACAGAAAACCATACAAAACACAAACAATAGTAACAAAACCAAAGGAAAGCCACAGTAGAAAATAAAGCAGAAAATGTGAAAGCAAACACCTTTAAAATATGTCAAGAGGAAGACCAAATGATAGGTGTTACACTTTCATCTCACTACATTAGTGGCAATCAACTTTGCAGTGCTCTCGGACAGCAAGGCTGTTCACATTGTACACTGTGCGGAGGGGATTCACCAGAGGCCTAGTCTATTTGGGGGCACTGCAAATAGATTTGGGGCTTCCACGGTCATCCACCGCTTTCTGCAGACTGCATGTGCAGAGTGTAAGCGCTAATACTGTTCACTCCCTTGGACTTATTATTTACATGATCACTCAGGGTGGTGTCCTTTTTCCACGTGTACTTAGTTGACAACGGTATTCTTCCTCCTTTACATATAGTCTGTGGACTTTCAGAAGCTCCTCTATCTTCATCAACAAAATAAGAGCTCATAAAAGCATCCAGCACTTAAATATTTTTATTGTGTCCTAGTTACCATCTCTGCATTTATTATTAAGCCCATCAGATACAAATAGCTTTCTGATGCTATCCCTTGAGATAGGTAACACTGCTATTTAGGAAGGCGACACAGAGTTTGATTAACCTTTACAGTCACACCACCAGTAATTTGTAGTCAGGATCCAAACCCAGGACACAGGGCTTCCGAATCTGGGCACTTGACCAATTTGCTACACCATGGATTACCACATTTATTTGTCCTACCATTCCCTTGTTAAAAACGATAACAGCAAAGAGCCTTACTTAGCTCTCCCCTAGCAATGAGAATCTTTTCTACTCTAGCCTATAATCTATCTTGAAGTGTAAGTGCTGCTTTTGAAGTCCCCCCCGTTATTCCAGTGCCCCCCCTGGAAACACTGTACTGGACTAATTCTCTAGAAAAGGAAAGGGCTTCATGAAAAGTACATTTTTTTGTAAAGTTGGACAGCTGTGTTGGCTACCTTATGGGCAATCATGAGATTATGCCCTTCCTGTGTGTTCAGGATTCTACTAATGACATGTCTGAGTTTTTCATAAAAGATAGCATAGTAGACTGTCTGGCAATCACACAGGACAGTCTGTAAAGAAACTGTTCATTCTGAAGTCAACTTCATTCACCGGCTCAATGAACATACTAAGTGGAACCAGACAAATAGTTAACACACGACGGGAGAAGGCTTCTATTATCAAAAGCGTAAGGTACACTGGACTTTGGGGGACTGTGTGTCCTGTCAGCCTTGTTTATTATTTTTGTGTTAATAGTGGGTCCTGGCTTCATTTAAGACCTTTTCTGTATTTTATCTTTCTCTAAAGAAAACAAACATGTATTAAAAACAGAAAGAAAACAAACATTTATAAGAATAAAAAGCCTTGATTTATTTTAACACAGAGGCAGACAACACTAACTCTTAATGAGATGGGTCAGGGTGGATTGGCATTCTAAAGTGTCTTATCGCTATCCTAAGTGTAAACTGTATTGAAAGGAAATTTCCAGTATATTAAGATTAGGTTAGAGTTTATCAAAGAATTCCTGAAGGGAAATCATATCTTGCCTGTTTTTACCTTTTAATAAACTTGGGCAGCTCCTGGGCTTCAATACATGTTTGTTGACTGATTGAATTAGCACAAAAAGCATTGGATACACTCTCCCTGCCATCCTCTGACCAATAAACGATGGTCCGATATAGTTCTATGCGATCCAGGCTCATCTAGGGAATTTTGTGGAGTCTAGAGACAAGATTTAGATTGGTTTAGATTACAGTATGATCTTATTAAATGAAGCCCTATTAATTTTGGGTTCAGGCTAATTTGATATAAGGCCGAGTTAAAACACAAGCAGGTGTTGAAACTACTGTTTTTTTACGCAGTTTGCATTTGCTCATTTGCATTAGTACAATGAATGTGCCAATTTAAAATGATCAAATTATCTGTTCATTAAGACATATCAGCAGGGACTGGTACTTGGCAACACTTGGCTAATTAGTTTGTTACAGTATATATATGAAAGTAATCAGATTTTATTTCTTTAAGGCTTTTCTCTAATCCAGTCTTGCTTACTCTCATTATTTCCAGTAGCCTGAATTATTATGAATGATAATTATATTGGTGGCAGTTGACTTTATTTATGTGTATTTAGTGTCAAATGGTATTCCCTTTTTAATAGTGGAGGTGCTACTTGACCTATGGTAAGTAGAATCATCATGGAATTATTCAGCTTGGAATACTACAAATGGCTGGTTTGTAATAGGTCTCATTTTATTCATCCAGCATTTTCAAGTCATTCAATGTATATTTATTGCAAACACCTTCTGGCAAGTTCTGGTAATACAAAATTGAAAAGCTATCATCTTTGCCTTCAGGAATTATAGAGCTTAGCTTTGCAGAGGCATTAAAAATCATGGCCGACTACAAGGTGGCCGTTGTTTTTCTGGAGGTGTATATGTAAATGTCCCTGGTACATAGGTAAAGGAGTTCCCCTGAAGTAGGACAATGGGCTGGTATTTGAAGTAGAAGAAAGAGCATAGGCAAGGATATGGAAGTGTGGCAAGCCACGGTGGGTGAGAAGAGTGCAGGTAGTTTTCTATCAAATGGAGACATGCGGAGTGAGAGAAATCTGTTCCTGGAAGGTATGCTGAGTGAGCCTTTGGAAGCCAGATTCGGAATGCAGAGCCCTGCACTCAGGCAGGAGATGAGAACTTAACCCATTAGGGTAATAAAACCCCAAACTCGGCCATCTAGTTGGTTTCGACTCACAGTGATCCTATGGGATGGTAGAATGCTCCTTGTGGGTTTTCTTGAAACTATAAATTTTTAAGGGTGCAGAAAGCTACTCCAGTAGAGTGACTGGTGGTTTCAAACTTCTGATTTTGCAGTTCGGTGCGCAATGCTTAATGCAAATTTGGGAAGCATTCCATATATTTTTTGGAGGAGCCTTGGTGACCTGGTAGTTTGCATCTGGTGTCCACATTCAATACCTGTGGACTCACGGAAGCAGCAGTCAAGCTATCAGGGGACATATTGCTTTCGGTAAATCTGTAGTCCAAGACTGCTTTTAAAGCATTAAAGCACAAGGATGTTACTGGGAGGACTGAGGTGGCCTCTTCCCAGCTGTGTGTTACCTCCTATCCATATGAAAGTTAGATAAGCGGAAGACGAAAGAAGAATCCATGCATATGAGTTACGGTACCAGAGAAGTACCATGGATTGGCAAGAGTACCAAGAGGGTTGTCTTGGAAGAAGTACAGCCAGAATGCTCCTTAGAAGCAAGTGTTGTGAAGCTTTCTCTCATATTCTTTGGACATGATGTCAGGAGCGATTAGTCCCTGGAAGAAGACATAATGCGTGGTAAACTAGGGAGGCCGTGAATCAGAGGAAAACCCTGAACAAGATGGATCGATAAAGTAGCTGCAAGATAGGCTTGAACAATTGTGAAGATGACACTGGGTCCAGCAATGTGTCATTTTGAATGTACAGATGATGTACTTATGAGTTGTAACCGACTTGACAGAATGTAGCAACAAGTCTTGGTGAACGTAACACAGGTTTTCTATCTGAATATTACTTCAGGCAGACACTACCAGTCATTCTATTTAGCTTCAGAATCTGAAACCCTTTTCTTCTCTGGAGCACTCAGGTCTCCTCCAGTTCTCTCACAAGGTTTGTTTCAATCGTTACCCAGTTTCTCCTGTTGTGTTGACCATTGCCCTCTCATTCTCATTGCTAGATGATACACACACACACACACACACACACACACACACACACACCTTCCTAGTTGAAATTGGCTCTGCTGAACAGTGACTATTTTTGAAGTAGAATTCCTTTTTAATGACTAAAGATAGGAAAGAGCCATTTTCAAATGACCTGTGTGTTTCATTATGATCGGAGAAATGAAGACGATCTATTGAGTGAATTGATAAGTCAGCACATACTCATTAAGCCTGGCCTGGATTACTTAGGGTGGTGCAGGACCGGGCAGAGTTTCATACAGGTGTACAGTAGGTCTCTGTGGGTCAGAATTGACTCAACGATGCCCAATAGCAGCAACGACAGGGACCTCAGAGGGAACCTGCCCCCAGCCCTTTGTCCTTGATGCAGGAAAAGACCTTATCATACTTGTCTGAGAGTGGACAGGAAATCTACACAGGTACTGCCTTGGACCCCCTAAGGATGTTTAAAGGAAGCACAGGCCTCTGCTGAAAGCCTCAGGATTTCTTGAGGCCGTGGAGCGAGTCATTCCGAGAGAGCCTCCCCTGCCTCAGGATTCTAAAGGGAACAGCTTCATCCTGTGTTTGGGCTGCTTGCAGTGGAACAGTCAGAGAATCCCCCTGGGAACTGTTCGACAGATACATCCTCCAAACACAGTCTTGAGGAGCGCTGACGGTGCTCCCCAGGGAGCCCGGCCCAGATTCATAGATGGAAGGTGGAAGTCATGCCTGCCGGCGTCAGTGGAAAGTGTAAGGTTAAAGGAACCCCAGGGGATTTCTCGGACGGTCACCAGACCCCAGCCCTGTGTGGTACAGCTCTGGATTTGCCCAAGCCAATCTCATCAGCGGGCTGATAGGAAAGTCCTGTACGTGTAGCTATCCCTGGAGCTAGACTTCTGTGAGCACTGAATGATGCCAAATCGTTAATTATACTAGCGATTGCTAGATGGTTGAATCATTTTACACCTCTTCCATCAGCTAGATTTTATGTATATAATCTGTGTGTGTGTGTGTGTGTGTGTGTGTGTGTGTGTGTTTAACTGAGTTCTTAAAATTTACGGTAGCCAACGCTTTTCTTGGTCAGTAGCATCATGTGGTCTTTCTAATAATGGTCCATTGCTGAAATGTTATGAGGCATAGAAGTAATTGCAGTAACCAGCTAGTCCATTCTGTTCGTTTTGTGTGTCCCCTCGGCCCTGGAGACATTAGTGGAATTTCATTTTAACCGTGGAGAAAGAAGGATCCCGATACACATGTCTGTTGCTGGCTGTCTGTTTTAAGGTGCTCAGTGAGCATTTGATGACTTCTCAGTTATCTTTTGCAGCCAGGGAGGGCCCAGGCAATGGTCTGCAAAATTGTTTGAGAATGGCCAGGATCCGCTTTTGCAGCACTAGAAAAATGAAGACTCACACATGCATAGATTAGGTTGTCTTCAATCAAAGCCTCGCCGAAGCTGTAGTGACACATACTGTTCATGAAAGACTTAATACACTTCTCCTAATCGGATGAATTGTCTTGTTGTGCAAAAACTGTTATTACACTGTGTGTGAAACCAACCATGCTGCAGGGGGAAAAATTAAATCGCCTGACGGAGAGGTCACTTGTGAATAGTAACAAAAGATCTATTACCGTGATTAGAGACTCCAGAGGACATTCACCCTTTTATGGTCTTTCAACTGCTGGAATGAAATATTTTAGTGGTAAATGACACCCTTCTGGGAAATCCTTCTGAAGATTCATTCTCAGCGGTTTCTAAGGTTAAAAAAAGAAGAAGAAGAAAAATAGGTAAGGGCTGAGGGGAGGCAGATCACATTGTTTGTATCAGATCTCTTAAAATTTTTACCTCTTCATTTGAAGTGATGATAGTTGCCTTTAACGTACCTCATTAGATGACTCCCCATCTGCATCCATTAGTACCATACTTTGTCTTTTGTAACATCTTGTGGACACTGGGTCATCTCTGCAGTGGAGAAATTCCCGACATCCTGCTTTCCCAGGGACCAGGGTGTCTGTGGTTCATGTCACAATCTGGATAAAGCACTTGAAGACATCTTACATGAAAAGTCTATCTGTTTATTTTCTGTTAGTGGTCTTTGAGTACATATACGGGAGATTATGTGAGTACATATTGTAGTTCTGTGTGTGGCAGCCTTGCTGAGTTGTAAATATTGCAAGAGATGTCTTCAGACACGAATGAATAAGCTATTGATTTGAAGTAGAGCTTTATAATGCAGTTATTATGTTGGGAATCAGGGTTCCTTTCCAATGGATTACTTCCATTAGAAAATGTCGATCCATTTGCTTATTGTTTAGTACTGCTGGAATTTTCTGCCTCCTCTTCATTGTTTGAGATTAGTTTTGATGGGGGATCAGGGAGAAGTAGGAATACTTACCCTGGTTTTGTAATTAATTTGGATAAGATTTTGTTCAGTTTTGATGTCAACAGATTTTTTTCTCCCTTTCCATTAGTACAGCTTTTTTTCTTCTTTCTTTTAAGCCCTCCTTGTTTTATAGCCCCAAAGATATGGGACTCTCACAGTAATGTGAATAGGCATTTAAATTCAGGTGGATTTCTCAGCACTTCCTTTTGTTACAGGTATTTTGATGGGTTCATTAAAGCATATCTGTTGAAGATGGGGGGGGTTGTTGAGAGGGAGGGAGGGATAGAGGAAAAGGCTCACATTGGTAGTATGGATAATACATAGCTATTTGAGCTTCACCTGGAAATAAAAATAATTTTGCAATATGGGAGATAGAAACCCTTTGTCAGATTGCTAATGAGAGGCTTGACCTAGCTGCTGCAGCAGCAGCATCTTTGGGGATGATGAGCGATGCAAAATGCACTGTTGCTAGGCAACTCTCTTGGCTGCCTTTGGAGCAGGTTCATATGTGCTAAGAGCTAATGAATCCTCATGTCTGCTCTTTGAAACTGTTCAAAAGCCAATGAAGACATACCCAGACATTTAGCATTTACAAGTACCTGAGCCATTCTTGCTATATCATTTACCCATTAAAAATTAAGTTGATCATTTGGTGTATACCGACGACTGCTGTATTTTTTCACAGTAGGCCACGATTTGAGCTATAATAAATAATTTCTTCATTAAAGGAACTCCATAAAGAAGATAACTTAGCTCATATTGATACTAGTTAGGTAATTCTGTGTGACAGCTTATTTTAAATCTGAATAGGTTGTTGTTGCTGTTGTTTTCCAAAATAGATAAGTTAATGGAGCCTTCTGATTCAGATCTCTTGAAAAAAAATTAATTACACTATTGGCATATTGTGTTTAGGTCAAGGCTGCTATTTTTGAAGGTATAAGAATCTGGAGGGCTGAGTCCTGGTGGCATAGTGGTTGTGTGTGGGACTGCAGCCCACATGGTTGGTGGTTTAAATCCAGCAGCAGCTCTCCAGGAGCAAGGCTGGGCTTCCTACTCCCTCCAGGGCAGTGATTTCCCCACCCCCCAAAAAAAGAATCTGGAACCTAGAACTAATTTTTAAAAAACTTTTTGTTGTGATTTAAGTGGAAGCTTATAGTGCAAATCATGAGGTGCACACTAGAATTAATTTTGTAGGAGGCTTGCCTAGCCAGCACCTGTTTCCACCAATTCTAGATAGTAATCATAAGGCAAATCACAGAACACAAATGAGAAGCATTCCGGAAGAGGCCAACCAATCTGTTTCTCAGGGTGTTGCGAGGGTTAAAAGGCACTGCATATGAAAACAACAACAAAACTGCTAAGGCCCGCACAGATGAGAATGCTAAAAGTACATTTATGGGGATTATTTTAAATTAAACAGGCAGTTGGTTACTGGATTATTGGTTATTAATAGTCAGGTTTTCAGCTGCTAAGAAGATGAGGGATGACTGTAGTGGGACTTATTTGTTACAGAGTATAGCCTCCACCCGCTTATTTTCTGGTTACATTGACCTGTGCTTTCTCTTGCTATTGTTCATCGCTGTCAGGAAGGTTCTGATTAATAGTGACCCTGTGTACAATGGAATGAAACACTGCCAAGTCCTGGGTCTCACTATATTTGAGTCCATGTTTGCAGCCACGGCGTCAATCCATCTCATTGAGAGTCTTATTTTTAGCCAACCCCCCTCATCTGCAAGCATAATGTCCTTCTCTTGGACTGGTCTCTCCTGATTACATGTCCAGAGTACATCAACAGAGTCTCACTGTTCTCCCTTCTAAGGAGAGTAGTGGCAGTTCTAAGGAGAGTAGTGGCAGTCCTAAGGGACTTCAAGAATCCACGGAAAAGGACGTAAAAAGATAATGGAATTTTCCCACCAACTTTCAAAGCCTCCTCTCAACAGAGATGTGTTCATACTTCTGGAATTTTGGGGTGGATTCACGATGTGTGAGCTATGACATCATTCAAAGGCATTCATTCTGGGCTTCCGTATTCATTGTCCAGCTCTTGCATGCTTGTGAAGTGATTGAAAGTCTCCTGGCTTGAGCTCTCCCTCTCCGGCTGCGTGAGCACCCTCCGCCATCATGAGTGACCCAGGAACTACCGAGACCAGGTGGTTCAGGACCAACTGACTGCATCGACAAAACCAGATGGTCATAGATGTCCTGCAGCCTGGGAATGCGACAGTGCCTAAGACAGAAATTCATGGAAAAACTAGTTAAAATGTACGAGACCACATCAGATGTCATTTCTAGATTTGGATTTGGAACCTATTTAGTGTTGGCAAGACAATTGACTTTGGCATGATTGATGATTCTTCACCAGAGAATTAGAAAACTATAAAGTCTTAAAAAAAAAAAAAAGAAAGAAAGAAAGAAGAAAGACGATACCATGGCTTGGTTCAGATGCACCTTAGTCCTCAAAATGACATCTTTGCATTTTTGATACTTTAAAAGAGGTCTCTTGTGGCAGATTTGTTATGTGATGTTTTTGATTGTTGCTTATCCATGGGTGTTGATTGTGGGTCCAATAAAATGAAGTCCCTGACAACTTTGATCTTTTCTTATTGTATCGTGATGTTGACTGTTGGTCTAGTTGCAAGAGTTTTATTTTCTTCATGTTGAGGTCTTACAGAAAGCTGCAATCTTGGATCTTTATCAGTAAGATAAAGTCCTTCAAGTCCTCCTCACTTTCAAGGTTGTGTCATCCTCAAGCTGCAGGTTGTTACTGAATCTTCGTCCAGCTCCGGTAGTGCATTCTTTGGGTGGTCCATCTTCTTGGCCTGCGTGCTCCCCATACAGACGGACTAACTATGGTGAAAGGAGTTAAACCCAATACACACCTCTCCCGATTTTAAGACACACACTTTCCCCTTCTGTTCTACCAACTATTCTGGAACTTCACAGTGCTATTCAGAATTTGTTATAATCTCTGTAGTCAAATGCCTTTGCATTGCCAACAAGATACAAGTAAACCTCTTTCTGATATTTTTCTGCCCAGCCAATCTCCATCTCGCTTCAGCAAGGATGTCCATCCTTCCACTTCCTCCTCTGGAACTGCCTTGAATTTCTAGCAGTTCCCTGCCTATGTCCTGTGGCGCCCATTTTTAAAGGATCTTCAGGAAAATGTTACCTGTATGTGATATTAATTATAGTTAGCGTTCAACGATTTCCTAATTCTGTTGGGTCACCAGTCTTGGTAGGGGCACAGATATGGATCTCTTCCTGTCCACCGGCCAGATCACACTTCCAACTTTGCATTCATTTGTTGAACCATTTCATTGGGCATTTGGTCAATTCCTGGAGCCTTTTTTCACAAATATCTTTAGTGCAGCTGAGCCTTCTTCCAACCATTAGTTCTTTTCTTTTTTCAATTTAAAAAAGAACATTTATTAACTTTTTTTCTTTTAAACTTGCAGAGTTTGTCCTTATTTTGTTCTTTATATTTTCAAAGTGAAAAGAAATAGTACTGAATCAATTTCTCTTTTTTGAGTCAATTTCTTTTTCTTTTTTTAATTATTTGTTCTATGTATTTACAAGTCTTAAAATTGCTCTAAAGATTCCAAAAGTATTGAGTCCTTTTTCCAGGGTAGCACTTTTTTAAAAAAAAATAATTCTTGGAGTTCTCTGGTTCATAGCGTTTTCACAAAGGTTCCGTGGATGGTAATTTTTCACTAACTCCATTCAATTGATTAATTAGGTTAGTACTAGAAATCCCGGGACTATCACTAGGAGCTAGACTACAAGGTTTCTTGCATGTTTCATCATTGATTTCATCTGTTGGAGAAGGGTCTGATGTTTCTGTGCAAGATATGGGCCTGGATATCGGAAATGTGTCCTCTTTTGGGGAAGAGAGTCCACATCTGTCATCCACAGCGCTGGTCACTCTCAGCTTACTACTCAGTGGAGCAGAGGAGGGGGAAGCAATCGTCCTGCAAGTCAGTGGAGCAGCAGTGGCAGGTGATGCAGGCAGAGGAAGCTCGGGTGTGGATGCCACTGCAGCAGTCCCAGCCATCAGACCTGCTTGTGCCTTCTTCTCCCCACGGAGGATGAGCCTAAGGACTGGAGGAGGAGACTTTAACACTGGATCTGGTGTTAGCTTCTCTTCTTGCTTCTGGTTATCAGGTGCAGTGACAGGGGTGTAGGAAGCGAGATGAACGCTCCATAGTCCCATAAACCCCGGGAGACCTGGCTGGCTGGTCAACTGGGGAGGAGTGGGTGTGGATGTAGATCTTCCTAGCAAAGGAGTAGGATTTCGGCTACCACCTCCAGACAGAATCTCTTCTCTTATATCTTTTCCTCCTTGGTTTGAGTCTCAAAGTCTAATTTTTCTTCTCTTTTCTCTCTTGGCTGGAGGAGGCTGCTGCTGGGTTGGCACTGTGATAGGGGCTAAGTGATATATTGGTTGACTTGGGTAAAAAGGCCTTCCATAGGCATTGGGGATGTCCCCAGGTCCCGGTCTAGGATAAAAAGGGCCTGGCTCTGGTATTTGAACTGAATACTGTTGTGGTGGCCCAACATAAGGAAAGCCACCATGATGGTACTGTGTAATACAGTTCCGGGGACCCTGGGGCACTGGGCACATCATGGGCAGATGGTTAACCCTCGTGATATGCCGACTGGCCTGATCCTCTGCAGTGGGGGTCTGTGCACCCCGGCTGTTGGAAGGGCTGATGTTGGGGATGGGAGCTGTAGGAGGCTGTATTTGAGGCCTCTGGAAAAATGGAGAACAGGTTTGAGGGTGTGACTTCATTGTCTGAGGGGCTTGGGGATATACCAACATGGTGGGTCCTACATTCTGAGAGAGTCCAGGGGACGATGCATGTTCCAGGGGTGTTACTGCAAGATTGGCTGCCCCTTGTTTATTTCATGTGCTGAATAAGGGGAAGGGGTCAGGGTTCTTACTGCCTTACTCCTTGTGTTACCGTTCTGGACACTGTAGAGACAGTTGGAGTAAAGATTACCTCCTTTCCAGGATGCTGCACGGGCCCTCTGGGAATTTGTTTCAGGTCCTGTTATATGCACACTAAGTCATTTATAGCACATCTCCTGGGCAGCCATGATCTCAACAGCCAGGTCCATGTGTAGTGTGTTAGTCCAGGTAGACTAGAGGAACAAATTCATAGACACACATATGGATATAAGGGTGAGGTTTATATACAAGAGGAATGGAACATTGAGAAAGCATCCCATCCCAGTCCAGTTCAAAGTTATATGTCCAATATGAGCCCATATGCCCGATATTAGTCTATAAAGTCTCCTTCCAACACACAAAGTCACCAGCCAGTGGGTGCAGAATCCTGGTGCTGGCAGGGGTCTCCCCATTGCTCCTCGCTTCCAGGGTTCAGGGTCCATCAACAGCATCCAGTGGTGGTAGAAGCAACTCAGTGCTGGCAGGGCTCTCCATGTGGCTTCTCCAGCTTCAGAGAGCTGGTTCCATCAGGCTAAGGCCATGTGGCTTCTCCTATGGCTCTTTAGCACCTCGGACGCTATCATCTTGTCTTGTTTGTAATTCATTGTCTCTGAGACTAACTCCCCAACAACTCCTCCTCCATGAGGGAAATAGCGCGAGATTTCCCAGAAGCCTCAGGAGAAAACCATGCCCACACGGAGACCTCATTGGCTACTCAATGGTTATCTCCAGATTAACAGGCTAGACTCCACCCATACATCTCAATCATAAAATTGACATATTGAATACATGTCCACCCCATGTAGTATGGGCAGGAAGCTGGGTGTCATGGAAAGCCTGAGCCAGGGAGGCGCTGGAGAGCATGAGGTTTGGGGGGTGTGGGGGAGGTCACCCAAGTGAACCATTTATTAACTTTTAAACGAGGCAGAGACAACACAAAAACAGATACATCATCTGGATGAGGGAGGCTCTAACATGAGGTCAAAATGAAGACTGACAATTAACAATTGGGAAACAAGCGAATAGGGTATTAGGCAGGGGTGCAAGCGAAACTATCACAAAAGCATGGTTGGGACAGGTCAGTGTGCCAGTTTCAGTACACCAGGTGGGACCCCAGCAGGAGGAATGGGACTATGTTTGGGACATGTACATGTCAGACATTATTTCTTGGTTGTATGGTACTTAACGAAAGAGTTGAACATCTCCCAATTCTTTCTATTGTTGTGAACTTGTGTATTCTTTCCACCTTCATTTTCTACTTTTCCTGTTTCGTATTTTGCATGTGGAGTCCTTCTATGTTGCACCTGAAGGCCTGAGTTTTTTCTTCCGTTGTTCCAAAATATCAGCGTCTAATCAGCTATTATGTCATATGATAGAAGCCATTGGATAAATGTTTGCACTATAAAGAAAACCTATAAACCTAATACATAGTTTATCTAAATTGAATGTTTTTCACATAAACATCTACACACCCCTTGGGGGACAGGAACAACAGAAATCATGGGGAAGAGTGACAGCGGTTAGTGTAAAATATGAAAATAATAATAATAATAATTTATAAGTTATCAGGGGATCACGAGGGGGGAGAGAATGAGGGAGGGGAAAAAAGAGGAGCTGATACCAAAAGCTGAAATAGAAACTAAATGTTTAGAGAAAAATGATGGCGCGGCTGAGCCCTTGTGGCATAGTGGTTGTGCATGGGACTGCGGCCCACTGGGATGGAGGTTCGATTCCTGCAGTGACTCCACAGGAGCAAAGGCTGGGCCTTCTACTCCCACCACCAGAGGGCAGTGATGTCAAAAAAACAAAAACAAAACAAAATGATGGCAACATATGTACAATTATGCTTGATGCAATTGATGTATGGATTGTTATGAGATATGAGAGCCCTAATAAAATGATCTTAAAAAGAAAAATTTCCACAGTGCTAAATTGAATGCAGTTAAATTCTTGACAGTTTAACAATAATAAAAAAATGTGTTATAAAATAACACACCTATGTTTATATCTCTACCCAAAGCTTTGCTTCCTAGCTCTTCCATTTCCTTTTACCTTCCTCCTGCTGCACCATCACACTCACCCTTCCTCTGCCTCTTAGCATGCATGTTTTTGCTTTCCTAGGAACCTTTGCCTAAATGGTAAACACTTCTGGCTTCAAGTTAATTTGGTCAGAGTGCTTACTATATTTAAAGAATCCACCCTCACCTTCACCCTGGGGTAATCTTGTCCTAAAATAGCTGCAGTATTGAAGAATAAATAGACACTAGATCTGTTTTGATGCTTTTGAACAGCTAAGGAACTTAGAAATCATGTATTGGTTCTAAAGTTATTTGCTTTGTGCAGGGGGCCACAAGGTGAATAAGCCTTTGGGATGCTGGTGGGTTACATGCAGGGACTGTAGAGGTAGAGTGTTTGAGTCCTGGCTTCACATTAGGTACCCCATCTGTTACCTCGGGAAAATGACCTGGCCTCTCTGAGGTGTAGTACCATGATTTAAAACATGTGGCTAATCACAGGTCCCTGTGGCTAATCACAGGTCACAGAGCTCAGGAGAGTATGTTTAGGAAGTGTTCCTTACTATGAGCTGCTCTGAACGGGAGCAAAGAGAGAGTGACGCATTGCCATCTGAACGGGAGTAAAGACAGAGTGACCCATTGCCACAGGAAGGAAGCTGTATGGGAAGCAGTTATTCCAGATCCTTCTCTTCCTTGGCCGTATTTGATTCCCAAAGGCTAATGTTCATGGTCCTAGAAAATGTATTGGAGTATACTGATATCATGTACATATAATTTGAACCTCAAGCGAGTAAATGTCTCTTATGTTTACCTTTGTTTTGATGTTGGTGCATGCCTGCAGATTCCGCAGGAGTAGAGGAAATGGTTAATTTTCTAGCACTTCCAAAATGAACTGCTCTCCACTAGACGACTTAAAAAATAGGCAGATACCATGAGTAGAAATGTTAGCTTATTGAAGAAGGTGGATTTAATTAATATTCCAAAGCATAATAGTACAGTATGCCCCTTTTTGTGGAATATATAATTTATTTGATATTTCTTATAATGATATGATGTTTAGGAGTATATGGCTTTCTTTGTCCCATTGTCCCATTGCTTTATCCTTTCATTTTTAACTCGACACATACCGTTTTCTTCCCTCTGTTTTTTTAAATGGCACACATTTGTGCATGTAGACTTTAGTTCCTCCTGCCCCAACTCTCTCCACCTCTCCCCCACTGCCCCCAACACACAAGAAAACACTGAACAAACCATCTTATGTAAAGATGGTTAGGCATTTATTTAGTGTAAGGATATGAATAAAGCAAAAACCAAAAGGCACATTTTTAGAAAATGTAATTTTAAAACATCCAACAACTAGACATGGCTCAGAATTGTTTTGCCTTTCATCTACCTAAGGTGGTCGAGTCTTGAGTTGTTTCTTTTCCTTGGGATCTTTGATTGTTTTCTACTCATAATAATTTATTTTTAGGCATTTCATACTCTTTCTTAAAAATGAAGAATAGATTTATATATTAATTACATGTTCTCTTTGCATATAATTATATTAATCATAGCAAAGCGTCCTTTAATATTTCTCAAAATTTATAAGTAGATAGATAGCACTACTCGTGTTTTCATTACAGAGCCTGGTGAAAGATTGTGCTATTTTCTGTGCCTCCTCGCAAACTGTTGTGAACACGTATGTTTCCATGGAAGACAGAACTCCTTTTTTATATTCTGTTTTTTGTGTGCTTCACTCCAGACAGATGCTAGCGGGAATTGCCCTTGTCTCTCTATTTTCCTCCACCTCCCGTTTTTTTCCAATTATGGGGAGAAAACTTACATGATAGTTCTTTATACCTTTTATAAAACAGCCAATCCCACAGCTCTCTAGTTAATTCCAGCTCCTAGCAGTCCTGTACAGGATACCCAAGGGGATCCATCTTCATGTGAGTCAGTGGCCCCATTGTTCTTCCTTCTGCTGAGCAGCCCCGTTTTTCTCTGAGCACACCAGCAGGGTTGAAATCTCTCTCACTGTCAAGGCAGGATGCAGAGGTGAACTGAGATGGGACTCCTAGTCCTCTTAGCAACTACATTTGTGATCCACTTGTGACCTGTCATCTGAAAAATAAATGAATTCAGTAATTGTTCTTCTGGCTCATAAAAATGAATTCTTTGGAGTCAGAAACGTGGGAATTTAGGATAGATAATCCCTTGAGACTAGTGGGGAATGGTGACACTGGGAAGGTGGAGGGATGGTGGAGTAGAAAGGGGGACTAAACAGTTTAACAATAGACTACATGGGTGTAGAAAGGGGGAACTAATTTCTGGAATCTACATGTGATCTCCTCTCTGGGGTGTGGGCAATGGTGGGTAGGGGTTTTGGTGAGTGAAGTGATACATTGGACAGTGTACGATATGAAGAGGTAATAACAATTTGTAAATTATTAGGAATTCATAGGGGAGGAGAAGGGGGAAGGGGAAATATGAGGAGTTGGAATTTTAAACAAAATAAAGAACTAGAGGAAAGAGGAACACATGCTTGGCGGGGTTCAAGTAGAAAATGTTTGTAGATGAACATGGTAATATGTGTAAAAGTATGCTTAATATGAACAATGTATTGAATGTTATAAGAGCTATAAGAGCCCCCAATAAAATCTCTATTTAAAACAAAAACCAAAAAACCCCCCAAATTCTTCAGTTCTCAAGTCATTTATGAAGGAGAGAAGGAAGAACACTGATTCTCTGTAAAGTTTATGAAACCAGAGGCTCTCATGACAGTGGATTATAGGGCACAGACTCACTTATTTTACATCTCATTTACAATCTGAGCAGACATTCTCTTTCAGCCTGGTCACTTTCTGGAGAACACGGAAGTGTGGACAGGTGTTTTTGTAAACAACTGTCTTTGTTGTCTTTCCCCACTACCCTAGGTTCCTCTGTTCCCTTGAGAATTTAATTTGGGCTACAATGATCTCAAGAACTACGTTCAGTCTAAGTTGATTTACTGTTAAACTTTCCACTTTTCTTGATTCTGGTCAGAGAAAAATTAAGACACGTATGCACTTTTGTAAGACCCAGCCTAGAACTGTACTCTGAGGTATAGAGTACTTTATTTGTCTCTGGACAATATAATTAAAACATTCATTTGAAAGTCATATGCCACACACACATTTTGTAAAATGCCACAAAATTTACCAATTGGCCTTTCTGGAACGGCATATCTGTCAGAGTACCTTGAGGAAATCTTTTCTAGAAGGAGAAATTCATTGTGACCTCTGCAAGGCAATCTAAGACAAGCTTTTGTTTTTAATTAAAAAGGGAAATAAGAAACCAGTTCAAAAATGTGTCTTCATTTGCACAAGCAAGGTGATGGAACTTCTGTTCTAATAGAAACCCGGCATTGCCTAAAACATCATAAATTCTGGCTGGATGTTGTGAGGCTGTAGTAATTACATGCATGGCTCTATATGCTGCCGTGGTATATCATAGCCAGACTCATTACCGAACTAATGTCGAACTGTCACTTGTTGGTAGTAGATGTGGAGACTTTTTTCCCCCTCTTGCAATTGAATTAAAGTTGACAACTTCTCGCCTCAGAAGGAGCAGACATTCTATGATCAACACAGAGAAAATATAGTACGTAATAGCCAGCCCATCTGTGACAGGGCACGTGGAAAATAAAGTTGTGTGGCACCAGATTGGTGCCATCAAATCCAGTGCCGTAATCATAGATTTTTCTCTGAATTATTTTGAATTGAATTTTTAAGCAAGCGTCTTGGAATGTGATTTAGACATCACACAATTCGTCCACTTAAAGTGTTCACTTCAGCGACTTCACAAAACCATGCATTCATCACTACAGTCAGTTTGGGACCATTTTCACTACTTCAGAAGCTAACCTTGTGCTGCTAAGCTGTCAGTCATCTCCCATCTTCCTCCCGGGCCCCCAGTCCTAAGAATACCAAGATATGGGCCCCAGCCCCAGGAAAGCACGGATTTGCTTTCTGTCTCTCTAAGTTTGCCTAATTTGGATTTTATTTATGTGGGCTTCTTATAATATATGGTCCTTTGTGACTGGTTTCTTTCAGTTAGCATGATGATATCAGGGTTCATCTCTTGTTTCATGTATAATGTATCTCAGTACATCGTTCCTTTCTTTGGCCAAACAATATTCCACTGCGTGTTGTTGAACACGGCCGTCGTTTCTTCCCTGGGGCTACTGAGGATAATGCTGTTATGAAAATGCATGTACAGGTTTTCGTGTGGACATTTTCTTTTCTTTTGAGCATATGCCCTGGATTAGAATTGCTGGGTCAAAGTGTAACGCTGCTGTTTGATGATATGAGTAAATGGCTGGATGTTTTCCAAAATGGCGGCATCGTGTCTCATTCCCAACAACATTGTGTGAAAGTTTTGCTTTTACGGCATCCTTGCCAATACTTGCTGTGGTCTTTAAGAATATATATATATGTATATATATATATATTTGTATATATGTGTTATATATATTTAAATTACTGTAGCCATCCCAACTATTGTTAAGAGATATCACAGTGTGGTTTAATTTGTACTTATTTCATGGTTAATGTTATTGGGCAACTTTTCATGTTTTTCTTGTCCATTTGTACATCATCTGTGGTAAAATATCTATTCAGAGCCTTCCTGCAATTTTTGTTCAGGTGGCCTTTTTATTATTAAGTAGTTACAGTTCTCGGTGGTGTCTGTATTTACCTGTACTTTTTTTTTTTAACTTGAGCTGTTTTAAAATCTAAGAATCGTTAAACAAAGTAAGGCCTGGACATTTTACCCTTATATTGTCTTGTAAGCATTTCATCATTTAAGTTATTCCATTTAGGCTTAAGATGCAGTTTTATATATGGTGTGTGGAAGGGAGCCCAACTTAATTTTTTTTCATGTAGTTATATAGTTATACCAGTAATAACTGTATAAAAGCCTATTCTTTTTCCCATTGAATGGTCTTAAATGCCTTGTTGAAAATCAGTTGATGGTAAATATAATATTTTCTTCTGGATGCTTTCACTGAAAATCAGCTGACAGTAAATGCAATGATTTTTTTTCTTTATTTGGAGGGGCATTACTGCCCTCTGGTGGGAGTGGGAGGTCCAGCCTTGTTCCTGGAGAGCTGCTGCTGGATTTAAACTGCCAAACCAATGGGCCGCAGTCCTGCACTCAACCACTATGCCACCGGGGCTCAACCTATAATGATTTATTTATTTTTTTAATTTTTTGCACATCACTGCCCTCTGGTGGTCGTGGGAGCTATCCAGCGCTGCTCCTGAGAGCCGCCACTGGATTTGAATCACCAAGCCCACAGGCTGCAGTTCCGCACTCAACCACTTACGTCACCGGGGCTCAGCCCTATAATGATTTCTTATGGACGCTCAATTCTGTTTCATTTGTGTAGACATCTATCTTTTTGCCAGTATTTCACTTTTATGATTGCTGTCGTGGTGTAGTAATTACTTCTTTTTCAATATTGTTTGGATTCAGGGTTCCTTATAATTTCGTATGGGTTTTAGTATTAGATGTTGATTTTTTTCAAAGAAGCCACCTGGGATTTTGAAAGTGAGTCTGTTGAATCTGTAAATTAATTTGGATAATATTGCCATCATAACAATAGTAGGTTTTTGGAGTCATGAATTAATTGCCCTTCTCATTTGATTTTGCTAAGCACAAAGGCTGAATTGGGGATGTGGAAGGCAGTATTTTTTGACCCTCCTTTATAGGAAACTGGTTTTAGTTATTGACTATTTGAATCACTTAATTAAATATAACACTTTGTAGTGTTCATTTTATGGTGTACATATCTTCAGTGTGGGCAGCTCATTGGGGCTGTTATTGTTTTGGGGGTAGGCAAGATACACCTTAACTAATTCCATGTTTTCCTGAGTTTATTTCTGAGTTACTTACAAAACAGAAGATACTGGTTTTTGGAAGCATTATATAAGAGAATATGAATAGTACTATAAAATTACTATAGTATTATTTATTAGCTTTGATATTCTCTAAGTCTTCTATTTATACGGTACTTTTGAATAAAAAAGAAATTCAGTTTGCTTTATAGATTGATTTCTCATCGACCAATGCATAATTAATATGCTCTTCAAATTTATTTTAGGTTCCAAATCTGATTCCGGTTTTGATGTTTAAATTAGGAAGACCTCTGGACCCTGTGTTGTACAATGACATCTTATACACTTTACCTACTCTTGGTGTTCACAAGGTTAGTATAAACGTAATGCCATTAAATCAGTGCTGACTCACAGTGAAGTGCCCACCCGACCACCTCCCCACCCCCGTGGTCTTTCTCCTGTGGAGCTGCTGGTGGTTTGAAACTGCCAACTACACAGCTCGCACTGCATCAACACTGTATCATCACTGCATCGCACTGATACCCACTGTATCACCAGGGCTCCTAAGGTCGGTACACTGACCATTTTACTTGAGGGTAAACACAGTGTGACATGAACAAATACTTTTAATTCTGCTTGATGATAGATGAAATGTGTAGTGACCATCACGTTCTTTCTTGAGTCACATGTATTAGGCAAAAGGGCTCGTTCGTTACATTGTACATTTAAAAATGACTTCTTTTTATAACTTCCTCGCTAAGTTTTCAGTTTGGCAACTGTCACCCGTTAGACTCTTACTCCCAGATCCCTAGCCAGTGAGCGTCTCCCAGAGATCAGATGCCGGACGCGTCCATTTCAGTCCAGGTTCACAGGCATGGTCTTTAAAAGGCTCGTGCTCGCCTCAGAGTTACCTGCACACACCTACCTGACACGAGCCCTCCTTTGGTTGCTTTCTAGGTGTGCATAGGCCAAATTCTGCGAGTAATCCAACTGCTTGGGACCACGCCACAACTGAGAGCTGTCACTTTGCGCTTGTTGACATCTCTGTGGGAAAAACAGGTAAGTTGAGGTAGCATTTGTGTGAACCTCAAATAGCGGGCTATATAGCACTAAGGAAAACTAGTTTGACCATGCTCAGTGGGAGCGCTTTGGCTTAGCGCTGTTAGTCAGCAGCCTCACTGATTGCATTCCCAGGTTGTTTGTCTGGAATGCAGAGAGTTGCCACCGACTTGAGTTTCAGAGTGGAAGAGCATAAGCAATGCGAGTTCCCTGTTTCTGAAATTACTCTTCCCGTTTGCCTGAGGAAGTTAGAGGAGTACGGCTCTAAGTGTGAGAGCTGCTGTGATTAGGGTGAGAATTTACCCACTCTCTTCTTGCTATAAGAAACGAACTCTGCATGGAATGTCTGGCCATCTTCACCGCATTCTTCTCTGTTGCTTATGAGAAATATGTCTTCATTTGGAGTGCAAGTGCAAGATTGGAGGTGAAAATGCTACATCAAAGTAGAAAATGGTTATTCATTTCAAGCGGAGGGAGTTACCTTTTCATGTGACATGTCTGCCTTAGGATCGTGTCTATCCTGAACTGCAGAGGTTCATGGCCCTGTCTGACGTGCCTTCTCTGTCAGTGGGGAAGGAGGTCCAGTGGGAGAAACTGATTGCGAAAGCAGCTTCCATCAGAGACATATGCAAGCAAAGGTAAGGCGCACTTATGTCTTGGGGATATACAATGTGATGCGTGATTTGGTTTTCTTTTCTGTTGTTGTTGCCAGTGTGAAGCTAATGGAGAAGTCGTAAGGAATGATTGCTGTCTTTTGGTTGACAATGGAGAGCTGGCTATAGACTGGCATAAGACTTGGGAATGAGAGGAAACTATTTTTCTACTCAGGCTTTCTGATTGTAAAAGTTTGCACCAGAGGATGTTAGTTTTTTTTTGTTTTTTTTTTTAAATTTGGGCATCACTGCTCTCCGGTGGTAGGAGTAGGAGGCCCAGTCCCACTGCTGGAATTGAACCTCCGTCCCAGTGGGCCTCAGTCCTGCATACAACCACTATGCCACCGGGGCTCAGCCCCAGAGGATGTTAGTTTTAAGACACAAGTATGTCATTCTAATTTATGTCTAGTCTTATGTCTTGGCCTAAAGTATGCTGATATCCTTTTCTGTGTCAGGATTTAGTATGGCAGTACGGTAGTATATTTTTAGCATTTAAGTTCTTGAGACCCAAGAAGCAGACTGTATTCATCAACTGATCCTTTGTATATTTCTCATATGTAATGCCTGATTCTTTAGAAGAGTTTTAATAGGTAAAGTCATTTCGTGACTCATTAGCTAGAAATAGTAGGGCTTATAAGAATAAGAGAAATCGGGCTGAGCCCCGATGGCGTAGTGGTTGTGCGCGGGACTGCGGCCCACTGGGACAGAGGTTCAATTCTAGCAGTGGGGCTGGGCCTCCTACTCCCTCCACCAGAGAGCAGTGATGTCCCCCCCCCAAAACAAACAAACAAACAAAAAAAGAATAAGAGAAATCATTTTGCGTTTATATGTATACTCTAAGCTTTTAGGAATACATGAAATTATTACAAAGTTAACTGCTGGTGTAACATGAGGATGAGTCAAAAAGTACTGCTTCAAAGCCATACAAACCTTGACTAAACCAAAGGTTTATTTCTAAACACATCTTCTAACGAGGTCTACATGCTTGTGAAGTGGGGTTTTCTTCTTGCTAACCTTTCACCGAAGACTTCTACATCCTTCAACTTACACCAAGCAAAATGGCCATTTCAGCATCTTCAGAGACCCAAACTGTTCTTTTTCCACGTAATTTGAAATTTGGAAACAGTTATAACATCAACTCCCCCCCCCAAACAAAAACAAAACACCCACCAGTTTAATGCAGCGATGGGGTAAGGTTTCCCACAAATTTCAGATGAGTTAGCCCTTGCCACCTTCAAAGAAGGAGCAGATAGATGCATTACCATGAAGGGGGAAAATAAACAAAAAAAAAAATCTTTTCAATGTCACCTGCCTGGTTTTCTTCTCACTAGTGTTTTCAGTGATTTAAAAAGGAAGCTTCTTTATAAGAAGGAAGAGGAACTGAAGTATTGTGATAGCAACCACACATTACTGCTTGATGTTGTTCAATTTTGGAATGTTATGATATCTATAAAAGCTTGCAATAAACGTATTAGAAAAAAAAGCCCCTGTTACCATTCTGTGTTCTTTAAGAAATTGTCAAGAATAGGTTCCACCCTCCCTCAAAAAAAAAGGTCACCATGACCTTCTCTAAATGGACCTTTCTGCCTAAAATTTGCCTGGATCAGCAGATGCCTTTGGATCCCATGGTTTTCGTTGTACTTTTTGTTTGGAAGGCATCCTAATGTGAGACCAGGACCAGGGTCTTTGCGAGCGGACTTGTCTGTACTATTCCCTGGTTGCAGAGGCCTGCTTACACACATCTTGTTTGGAAATAAAGCTCCGCATGTGTGAGCTAGAACTCTTCTAGTGGCAATGCTTTTTGACCTCCTATGTAAAATTGATTAATAAGTGGGCCCGAGGTGGTAATAGTCAAATAGTACTTCTCAGTCCTCTGCCTTCCCAAGTGAGACTATTGCATGGTACAAGGTATCACTTTTATCAATAATGACAGTGTGAACAAGTCTTTCAGAAATGATGAAATAGATTGGTGACTAGAGATAGCTACAAGATTCCTCTTTGTAGTACAAACTTTGAGTGGAGTCCATAGGAGTCTGAGCTCAGCGGGAATCTAAGTCTACCTCTTTTCTAAGCTACTGTTGTTAGCGACACCCAGATCCTCTCAGGTGATGCATTGCACCATTTGGCCCCAAACCTGAGAGTTTGGATCCTCCATGGTAGTCATCAGGGAGAAAAAAATTGAAAGATGGAAGTGTTCTTAGTTAGCATTCTGAACTTGCATATGAAAAATGAGCCTCAGGAGAGGTTGGATAACAGAACAGACTGGAGTCCTGTCTATTAATAATTTATTCAATGTTCCTTTAATTGTTGCCTCAAGACCTGTTGGATTTTTCCAGGTTTAGAAAGATAATTTCTGTGTACATGGGAGTGAAACAATAGGATCCAGGTAGACAATTTTGCTAAGTGACACTTTGTTAATTAGATAAAGTCTAAGTTGAAAAGTGACAAGATATGTAGGAGAAAGACTTCAGAATTTATTTATGAAGCTAAAAGTATCCTGAGGAAAGTATGTGTGTTTCAAAACGTTTGTGGACAAATTCTATCACTTTTTAACTCCATCTTCTGATGAATTTTCTGAAGCCCCCCCTTCTATGAACTGGAGATGAGAGGGAGAGGGGAAAGGATGGGTGAGCCCTGCACAGTGTTGGCACGAGTTACAAGTGTTCAGTCAGTTGTGCTCCTATGGCGGGGAAACCCATAGAGGTACGAACTCAATAGGACTGCCTCCTTTCCCAGACCTCACAAGTGTTCCAGCTTTGGTGTCATCTTACCACTTCTCTGTTGCTCTTTATTCATGGAAAATATGACTTTTCTGCAGATTTTGTTGTGGTTGCTTTAAGTCACACATATTCTCTTCACTGTCATCATTATTGTGGTGGTAGGTGGAACCACATAGAAGATGGTAGCTGTCAGTGTTACTAAGACCACAAGTCATCCTCTCCTCCCAAGTTCCTGCTGTTACAATCTGGATCTGGCTGCTGAGAAAAGAGCGGGCAGGATAGCTCAATGGTAATTGATAAGCTCCATGAAGTACATCATTTCTTCAAACCATTATTATTGATTTGAAGTTTGTCTCTATTCAGACCATAGAATTTGCAACCTGAGGAATTAGAATGGCATTTAGAAATCAGATTTCTAAATAGAAAGTCAGTCATTATAGGTGAAATGCCCATGATATGATTTTTGTAGAGATGAATGATGTGTTAACACTTGAGGGTCAACATTTATTGGACACAAGGCAAAGAAAGACAGTGGTATTTTGTCTTTAAGCAAATGACCTACGTAAGTGATAGCTTTTGGGTTTTAATTCTCTTTGTAAACTGTTGTTTTTTATAGGCCATATCAACACGGTGCTGATATGTTGGCAGCTATATCTCAGGTGTTAAATGATTGCACTAAATCTGATCAAGCTACTCCGGCAGCCTTGGTGTTGCAAGGTCTTCATGCACTCTGTCAAGCTGAGGTAGGCTATTTTGAGTTGTTTTGGGATACCTTTTATTGGGGGCTCATACAACTTGTTCACAATTCATTCATCAATTGTATGCACACCACATTTACACATTTGTTGCCATCATCATTCTCGAACCGTCCTCCTTCTACCTAAGCCCCCAGTTTCAACGCCCCATGTCTCCCCTCTTGCCCCACTCCCCCACCCCAACGAAACCTTGATAATTTACAAATTGTCATTATTTTGCCATATGGTACACTGTTCGATGTGCCCCTTCACCCATTTCCCTATTGTCTATACCCCAGGGAGGAGGTTATGTGTACATCTCTGCAATTGGTTCACCCTTTCTACTCCACCCTCCCTCCACCCTCCTGGTATCACCACTCCCACCACTGGTCCTGAAGGGATCATCTCTCCTGGATTCCCCATGTTTCTGGCTCCTATCCTTACCAGTGTACACCCCTTGGTCTAGCTGGAATTAGGATCATGATACTAGGAGGGGAGGAAGCATTTAAGAACTAGAGGAAAGTTGTATATTTCATTGTTGCTATACTGTACCTTGACTGGCTCATCTCCTTCCTGTGACCCCTCAGTAAGGGGATGTCCCTTCACCGATTACTAGGCTTTGGGTACCCAATCTGTACTCCCCTTTGTTTATAGTAATATAATTTTTGGTTCTTTGATACCTGATACCTGATCCCTTCGACACCTCATCATCACACAGGCTGGTGTGCCTCTTTCATATGGGCATTATTGCTTATGAGCTACATGGCTGCTTGTTTATTTTCATGCCTTTAAGACCCCAGCTGCTACATCTTTTGATAGCTGGGCACCATTAGCTTACTTCACCACATTTGCTTATATACACATTTGTCCTCTGTGATCATATCAGGAAGGTGGGCATGCAATGTTAGGATTTTTAGTTCTTTGAAGCCTGATAACTGATCCCTTTGACACCCCGTGATCACACAGGCTGGTGTGCTTCTTCCGTGTGGGCTTTGTTGCTTTTGAGCTAGGTGGTTGCTTGTTTATTTTCAATACTTCAAGACCTTAGATGCTACACCTTTTGATAACCAGGCACCACCAGCTTTCTTCACCACATTTGCTTATGCATACCTTTGTCTTCAGTGATTGTGTTGAGAAGGTGAGAGTCATGGAATGTCAATTTAATAGAATAAAGTGTTCTTGCATTGAGGAAGTTCTTGAGTGGAGGTCCAAGGCCCATATGCTGTCTTAATACTAACCCTATAAGTATAATGTTTTGAGATAATTTTGAAGATATATTTTACAAGATATAGTGCCTCCCAAGATGTAAGATTAAAGTAATTTACAGTTGGACTTTAATCCCAAAAGAATGTTTTTAGGAGTGAAGCAAGACCTACTTTCTATGAGTATGTCCTTAAAGAAACTCTTCAACCCCCTGATTATGCAGGCTGTCTGTAGAAGCTAAAGAAAATCAACTTAATGTTTTCTTATTCTTACTTATGTTTGTTAGACTAAGATAGCAATGTATACTTAGAGGAGAACTCTGAAGTATGTTGGCTTGTTACATTATGGATTAGAGGACCTCAGAAAGAGATGGGTTGGGGAAGTTGACATTGGCTAGGGGCGCAGACAGACAGCAACAGTGGTTATTGACTTGAACGGCAGGAGATCCTTCTACTCCTGCTGATTAGATTAGATAGATCTGGTAACTGTTAGAACCAAGCTTCTAAATAATTTTATGAACATCATTGCTCCCAGAATTCCAACAGAGATGATCTTTGCTGTTTTAGAGAAGTGGTCGAATTGCATCAAAATTCATTCATTGATCTTATCCAAGTATTTAGCACAATAGTCAGGAGTACCTAGTGACTGTTTTTAGTGAATGGTTCTGACCTGAAGGACTTGCCCTATGCCTACACCTCGGAGAGGGGAGAACTGTTCCCGGCAGTCTCTGAGACTTCCACACTTTATGGGAGTAGAAAGCCCCGTCTTTCTTCAGAGGACCAGATGGTGTTTTCAAACTGTTAACTTTTCGGATCCCAGCCTAACACATAACTATTACACCACCAGGGTTCCTTCAAGAACTAAATAGAATTGCCTTTATGATAAATTATAACAGTTGATGATGATGAACAGAAAAATATAAGGCAAGCAGCTACCATATTGAGTTTTCACATGCTTCTGCTCATATGTTAAGACCTTTTAATGTGTGTTCCTCAACAACTCTGCAGTATAGGGTTTATGGTTTTTTGTTGTTGTTGTTATTGTTGTTGTTTCTGGCATACTGCTCTCTGGTGGGAGTAGGAGGCCCAGCCTTGCTCCTGGAGAGCTGCTGCTGGATTTGAACTGCCAACCCAGTGGGCCGCAGTCCCACACACAACCACTACACCACCTGCAAGGGACTCAGCCCTTGCAGTATAGGGTTTAGATGAGGAAAATTGACTTCAAAGAGAGCTGAGATCTTTTATTTCCCTCAGGATCTTAGGACAAGAGTAAACTTAGATTCTTTGGGATAAGCGCCCAGTAAAGCTCTTTATTGCGGGAACGGATGTGCTCTGGAGGACGGTGCTTTCATATGCTGTGGCGAGTAGTTGAAAAAGTGCTAGAACTTCATGACAAAGGACGATTACAGCCTAAGCATACAAAATAACCAAATTTTAATACAAGTTTTAAAAAAAGAAAAATTATTCATATTTTTACTCCCCAAAGGTGACTATTGTTATAAATTTTAAAGTATTTATTTGATATTATTTTTCCCTAATAGCAATTAACTCATTTCTGCAATTAATTTTTCCATGTTAATAAAAATAATTTAATCTTATATTTTCTATAATTTTATTGCATTCTACACCCATCTTTAGGTATTATTCTAAGGTGTAGTATTCTGTAGATACTTAGTAACTTTTAAGAACTACTCGGAGTTTACTTTTCTTATCCCATCTCTCCATTGTTAGCTGTCAAGGATACAGCAGTACTTGAGATAATTAAAAACATTACCTGTTAGGGTAGCATGATGAGCTTTATCTTAAGGCGATTCTAGTACAATACCTACTTGCATATCAATCATTAGCTCTATGACCTTTAAATAGCTAACTTTTCTGAGCCTCTACTTCTTTAAATGAGAATAAAATGACACCACATCTATGTGATGAAGTAAACGTGCCTGGTAGGCCACGTCTACCTATGCTTTTTGTAACTCTCACCCAATGGCTGTGGGAGCATGCAAATAAGGTACAGAGGACTCTGACTCCTAGTGATTGGTCACTTTCTTCATTCCACTGAGTATAAAAAAAGCCACTTCAAAAGCTGCATCAGAAAAAGCCACAACTAGCAGACTGGACAGCCCCGAGGAAGCTTGACCAAGATCCCTTCGTGGAAAAGGAACAACTCCAGAGCTTGCCCTACAACAATCTTAAGACAGAGCTTTGGCCTTCCCAGTCCCTGTGGAAGGAAGTCAGGCTTTGGGCAGGAGGCTAGCTTGCAGAGTAAGATGCCCTTTGGCAGTTTTATCAGTGCTCAAGAAACTTTGTCACACTTTCCCCACGGGAAGCGTCCAAGGGGCTGCATAGTTGAGAAACCAAAGTCCTGAGAGAGAGATGTCCATTGTCAATTGAAAGCCGGGGACAAAAAAAGTGACCTGCATCCTTAATATTTTAGATCCAGGCTTGTACAACATGCTAACTTTCTTAATAAACCCAATCATCTTGAGTATGGTCTGTGTGGCACTCACCTAACCTGGTATGAATTTGAGGATTAAGAGTGTAGGGGTGGAGTCTAGTTGGCCATCCGGAGATAGCCAATGAGAGCTCTGTGTGGGCATGGTCTTCTCCTCTGAGAATTCTGGGAAATCTGATGGTATTTCCTTCTTGGAGGTAAGAGGCTCACTACTTAGTCCCTTGGAGACACTCTACTGACAAGTCACAAGGCTGACTACCTGAGACACATTGCAGCTGACAAGACACATGGCAGCATGCTGATAGACCCTGGACCCTGGAAACTGGAGTTGCCATGGGGAGACCCCTCTCAGTGCTGAAATGCTTCTACTGCCACTCGATAACACAAGACTCTGCACCCATTGGCCTGTGATTGTCCTGGTGTCATAACGTGTGCTTCATGAATCCGAAGAAGACTTTGTCGACTGGTATCAGACATGTGGGCTAATATCAGACTTGTGGGCTTGGAATGGACTGGGTTGGGATGCTTTCTCAATGTTCCATTTCTCTTGTATATAAACCTCTCCCTTATATACATATACATGTTTATGAATTTGTTTCTCTAGTCTACCCACACAAATGCAGTCTGGGAATTCTGTGTGGCCACTGTACCAGATGACCAAACTCAACAGAGAAATAGAGTGCCTTTGGAGGGATGGTTAGTGCCAGAATAGGATGGAGACCCCTCCCTGTCTCATAGCAATTCTCTTTGTGAAATTTTGGGGTTAGTGTCTCCTTCCTCTTTGTGTAGCTGGAGGAGGTGCCAAGTGTCCCCCACACTACTTCTTCACAGTTAAAATTTCCCCTGAAAAATTATCATGTAATTGAATATCCTCAGTACCATCAAGGAAATTCTAAATAGTCCTTTCACTGTTCTTCTAAAGATCAAGTGATCTTTTGTTTCTTATATGGTGTTCTCTCCTTTCACTGGCAAGCTATTGCTACTTCTCTGTATAGAACTTACAGGGGATCATTTGGGATTGTTGAGTACTTAATCCCAACTCCAGCTGTCCAATCAAGCCACTACCCACAGAAATCATGCTAAGCCACTATTCTACTGTAACTACCTTGCTTCTCACGTTCCTTTGTTCCACCACTTTCCACCCAGTCCGCTTCCTCTTTTAAGCATATAAAATCCAAGTCCCATAGAGTACTTTCTAATCAAAATTCACTCTTAAAAGTCTTAGCTGAAGTATTAGCTGAAGTGAAACGAGAATTCAGCACCTTGTTATTTCAATAATAGCTCCTCAAACACTCATTGCCCTCCAATTGATTCCTATGCATAGCAACCCTGTATGAATTGGAATGGACTCAATGCCAGTGAGTGTGAGAGCTGTGAGGCTCCTTCAACCCTGTTTTTACCAAGCTGAATGTTGATAAATAATAAAGCCGTTATAGCAATCAGTTTATATGGTCCCTAGAAGATAGGATTTAACAACCCCTGTGAGTTTCCCAGTCTTCAACTCTTTAAGGGAGTAGAAAGTCTCCTCTCTCCCCTGTGATGCATTTGTGGTTTCAAACAGCTGACCTGATGGTTAGCAGCCCAGTGCATAGCCACAATGCCACCGGAGCTCCTGTTAAAACTCACCACCAAAGAGTCCATTCTGACTCAGAGTAAGGTGGAACTGCCCTTTGGGCAAGACTAACTCTTTGCAGAAGTCGTATCTTTTCCTCCCATTTTATTGTAACACATTTTATTATAAAGTATCACTAGAATGCTTTATTGTATTTAATATAGACCATGCTTGTTTCCTTATTATATCCTCTTCAGTTGTCTTTTTTTGTTTTAGAGGATAAGGCTGCTATTTAATTAATTCTTACTGGAAGGAATCTCTGTTATTTATAGTGTTTTCTTTGTTGATATTCAAATATCTCCAGTTGTTGAATGTATTGAAACTGATTGCACCACTGTTAACATTAGTAATAAAAATGTTCTTTTTAATGTTTAGTAATGAATAGCTTTATGTTCACTTAAATAAGAAGAAATAATCTATTCCCACTTGAAGAATCTCGATGTTAGTAATATATTTTTTGTTTTTTATAAGGCCTTCTAAATTGTATGTGTGTGTTTTATTTGCAAATCTGTTTTCTTATGTCTTAAAGTTGTAAAATATACTTATCCTGTGGATTTTCAGCAGGTCACATTTACTAATTTGGGACAGGTTTGGTTGTTTTTTTTTCCACCAGCGTGCTTTCCACAGAAGCCAGCATGTGTTCTGCGAGGCCACTTATTCTGTGTGCTAATTTATATCATTTGTGAATCATTGATGGCAACCAAGAGTTTCAAGAATGAAAAGATTCAGCGGTTATAAATCCATTTCCCTGCAGCTTTGGGTAGTGATTTATCTATTCATTGCTCTTTAGATCTTCGACAATCAAATACAATTAGAAATACAGAGAGAATCCCTCAAACAATGGAATGAAATCATCAATAAAGATTAGAGAATAAGTTGAATAATTCTACCTTTAAGACATTGTCTCAGTTGGAAAATCATTCAAAATTGAATTTTACAGGGCTTTCCCTTTCTTACCTTCATATAATAACTAGAGGTCTTTTTCTTAAGATTGACAGTGGACTCCAGTTCTTCATAGGGTCAGATTAAGCCTACAGTGACTGCTCCTTAATCATTCATTTATCCTCATTACCAGTGAGACATTAAGAGTCTTCCTCTCTAAATGCCAAGTCTGTCATGGTGAAGATTGTGTTTTCAGTGTGGGTTTCTGTGGTGTTCCTTTGCTAATAAAACATGAAGAGAGACTTCTGGGAATTGTGGCTGGACTCAAAGGTGAGGATGTTTGCCTTTGAAATTTTATTTTAATTTTGAGGTAATTTTAGATTCACCAGCAGTTGAAAGAAGCAACAAAGAGAGACCCTCTGTAACTTTTTTTGCCAGTTTATTCCATGGTAACATCTTGGAAAGCTGTAGTATAACATTTTAATCAAGATATGAATATAGTCAAGTTACAGAACTTTATCACCACACAAATTCTGCACATTGCTTTTTCATGTCCAGACCCACTTCCATCCGTAAGCCCCTGATGAACCATTCATCTTTTCTTCACTTCTATGAATCTTGTTGTTTCAAGACTAGTATGTATATGAGATCATACAGTATGTAACCTTTCCGTCTCAACAATGTAAGTATGTTGAGTTGTGATTTCACAGATTTCTTTTAAGGACCGAACTGCTCTTTTAACAAGAGCAACTAAAATTTCTTGGGTGTTGTTAGTGTGCGTTTGCACATTGTGATAGGCAGATTATTAGATTTGCCTTTTTTGGAAAGTTTTTCTGTGAATATGATGTTTAAACTCTTTTCTGATTCCACTACTTTAATGATTTATAAACAGGATTAGATATTATATTATTTAGACTCTGTCTAAGGATATTAATAAAAATAAGGTTTTGAGCTGATCTAGATTAGGCTTTCATGTTTCTAACATATTTTATGTTAAAGATGTGTTGGTGTGCTGATGTGCCTATATTCACTTTGGATAATGAAAAAGATTATATCCCTTTTATCAACCTTTCTTAAAACTATTTTCCTTTTCCTATATCCCTTGCCATTATATTTTCTTTACAAACACATCTCCTACCCACCACATGTTTTTAAAAGTCGTCATCTTTATTTACTGTGTATTTTATCTTTAATAATACAGAAAATGTGTTTTACAAAAAAGAGTTATTTTTATGTCGTCACATATTTTTTTGGTTTCCTTACTTTATCTTTATTGAATTTATCTAATCAAAGAGTAAAAGTTTATCTGAATTTCGAAGTTGCAGCTCTCATTTTTCTTTATAAATCAATATTCTAAGAAATAATTCTATATGTGAAACTTTTTCTTTTGGATTTTCTGAGTCTAAATGTTTTAGAATTTTAAAGATGTTTTTATGAGCTTTGTACATATCTATTTGCTGTGCATATCCTTTGTTCATATGATCATAAACGATGGAGAAGTGCAATTATAAAGTGTAGTGATTTGAGCCTTTATTCCTAGCAATGTTTGTCATTAGCAAGAGTAGTTCAAAAGTGTTATTGTCTTTTCCCAGGGATACACTTCTTGTTATTAAAACCACTGCTGCTTGTTACCAGGAACCCAGGATTCTTTATGTCCAAAGATTGCAAAATGTCATAAAGCACCAAAGTATAAATTGACTTTGCCCCATAGAAATTTAAACTTGGGGCTTTGAAAATTTTTAGAAGAAAGAGAGGGATGATGAATGAATTTATTTGATTAGCTTTGCTTTAAGTCATTGCGAACTATTATTATGACTTATTTATTTATTTATTTATTTCATGATTAGGGAAGTTACCATCTCAGCACAATCAGGATCATAAAATAATAAGGATACAATCATGGGTCCACAGCAACACTTCCCTTCAGCCAGTAGCCAAAACTCAGCCTCTCAGCCACTTGATCCTTTGGCCCCTGGCTCTCTGGGCCAGGAAGCTGGCCCAGTGCCCTGTCTCATGGGACTGCTTTTATTTTTATCACCAGTATTTTGAAAAGATGTTTTAAAATTCAGCTTTAAATCCATAATTCTGCCTACTTCTTTATTTAACACATTTTTCCATAAAAGATTTTTTTTATAACTTTAGAAGTAGATGGGCTTATGATTGTAACTGTAAATATAAAAGAGATCCTGTTATCCTATAATCTCCTAAAAGTTCTTTCCTGTTCCACAAGATGTTCAAATAGAAGGGCTGGCAGTCTTTCAGAGTGGCTTAGCCAAGTCATCCTGTGCTCATTTCTCTTGTGAGCAGAGGTGGCGGGACGAGCAAGAGAAAACAGTTTCCCCCGCCAAGCCTGTCTCCTGCAACAACAAAAAATCAAGCAAAGAGGGAACACAAAAAAAGTGTTAACTTTAACACAAATGGTAAAAAGGGTAAACCTGAGCAAGATCTTCTGGAAATAAAGATTTGTAAGACATTTTTGACCTTCTAGAACAGGGGTGGGGCACCTTTTGCTGTTAGATGCCATGGGACCATGTCCCTATGTGGGATAGAATGACACACTGCCTATGTGCCAGCCTCACCATGGTCATGCTATAAAGCCCATTGTTGTTGCTTCTGTGCCAGTCCATCTCATTGAGAATCTCCCTCCTTTTCCCTTGACCCTCTTCTTGACCAAGCATGATGCCCTTGGACCGTCACTTCTTATAATAACATGTCTCAAGAATCGGCGGCAAATCCTTAACATCCAGACTTCTAAGTAGCATTCTTAAGTTATTTTTTTTCCTAAGACTGATTTGTTTGTTCATTTGTCAGTCCATGGTACTTTCAGTATTGGTTACCAGCACCATAATTTCTATGCATCAATTCTTTTGCAACCTCTCTTCTTTACTTTTTAACTCTCACATATGTACAAGTCACTGTAAATGCCATGATTTGGGTCAGGTGCACTCTAGTCCTCAAAGGGACATCTTTGCTCTTTCACATTTTAGAGAGGTCACTTGAAGTGCCTCATATGATTTCTTGACCGCTGCTTCCATGACATTGATTCTGGATCCAACCAAAATTAAATCCTTTGTTACTTTAATCTTTTCTCCCTTATAGTTCTGTGTATTGATCCAATTTTGAGGATTTGGGTTTTCTTTACTTTGACTTATAATCACTGAAGACTATAGGCTCTAATCTTCACCAGTAAGTCCTCTTCACTTTTAGTAAGTCAAGTCATTATCTGGATATCACAATGTCTTAATGAGCCTTCCTCCAATTCTCATACTGCATTCTTCTTCAGCTAGTCCACTTTTTCAGATTATTTACTCAGCAGACAGATAGTATGAGGCTCCTAAAAGGATGTAACACTAGTGGATGCCTTTCTTGATTTTAAATTATATAGAATCCTTTTAGGAGCCCTGGTGGTACAGTGGGTTATGCTTTAGACTCCTAATTTCAAAGTCAGAAATTCAAAACTACCAGCTGCTTTGTGGGAAAAAGATGAGACTTTTTTTTCTTTAAAGATTTACAATAGGATACAATAGGAGCAGTTCTGCCTTGTCCTACCAGGATTGCTATTAGTTGGAATTGATTTGAACTTTTTCTATAAATAGAATAATAGTTTATGGACTTTTGGAATTGTTTCGCTTAGCATAATATTTTCCTTTAAAAAATTTGTAACTTTGGTGTAAATTTCCAGAGCAGATCCAATCCATTTTTGACTCAGTCATTCATGGTATCTGTAGATACACGAACACTTATCTCGCTTCCGAGGCTTCCTTCGTCCCTTCCTCCTCCTTTCACTCCTTTGGCCGTTGTCCTTTGGTAAATGCTGCTCTTTTGAACTCCAGTGGTTGATTATTCTAAGTTCTGTACACCCCACTTGTGTGATTATTCCCTTATTGATCTCTGGTTGGCTGAAAATTGAGCCACAGAATGAATTCCTTTCGAGACTTGAAGACTGAACGATAAGCATGATCTTATTATTATTCTGAGTTTTTGTTCCACATTCTTTCCCCTTTCTGTCCAGGACCTTCTAATATGATCATTTTCAGAGCAGTTGGTAGGGGAAGCCAACCACCCTCTAATGCTTTAGTGTCATGAACTCTGATATTCAGGCAGTCCATTAGTCCATTGTACTGACTGTTTCCATGTGTCTTTTTTTTTTTTTAAGCATCATTGCCCTCTGGTGGTGGGAGTAGGTGAGTATCTTCGATCCTTTTTCTTCCGGAGAGAGAGCGACCAGTGGTTGCACGTCTTTGTATGACCACTTAGGAACTTTTCAGACCTCAGCCCCTACTCACGAGGTAGAACACCAGTTTTGTGGGCTTCGTTATGCCAATGGCGCCAATGTCCACCAAAACTACAGTCTGGAGCCCCAAGGTGCAGCAACTCAAGATTCATCTATATTTTAGTACCTATCAATGCTTTGTTTCTCTTCTCTTACTGGAAACACATTCCACTGTAAGAATTTACACATTATACTTACTCATTCATCATTATCAGATGTTCTTTATTTGAGCTCTAGTTTGTTTTGTTTTTTAAATGATGCTGTGAACATTTGAGTACATGTTTTTGAGCAGACAAGTGGTACCGGTTTCTCTTATTGTGTATTTCAGAGTGGAATTGTAGAGTCATATGGTAATTGTAAATTTAACTGTTTGAAGAACTGCCAGACTATTTAAACAAATGGCTGTTTTAAATTCCCATCAACATACAGAGGGCTTCAAAAAGCTTATGGAAAAATTCCGTTCTCTTTTTAATGAATCTTCTCTCCCATCCAAGTACTAACCAGGCCCAGCCCTGCTTAGCTTCCAAGATCAGAAGAGTTTGGGCGCATTCAGGGTGGGATGGCTGTAGACTTAATGGAGCTTCTCAAATTATGCAAATACTCCTAGATAGGCATTACCAACTAAGCGACACTGTTATTAAATTCTTATTTAAAAATAAAGTGTAAATAACATTCGTGGTCATTTAAGAATAAGAATATGATAGCATACAGTCTGCCTATTGGAGGGTTACCAGGAAAGAGGAAAGGGGAACTGTCTTGGGTAATTGCTTCTTCCCAACTTTAGGGCATTGTTGTCTTGCCATTCTAAATTGTCCCGTCACTTATGTTTGGTTGATTGCTAGCTCTTGTCTTAATGAATGCCATCTTTGACTAGTGATCATTAATAGCCCTGAATAATTTAAAGCTCATAGCAAGGATGTTTACCCTTAAATAAAGCCACTAACATTTATATAAAGATTTTTAAAACATATGACCCTTTTGTTTGATTATCATAGATTAATATTTTAAATTAACTGCCACTGCTAGTTAAAAGTAAAAATACATGTATCTATCTTCTTGTGGAGGCAAACACCTGCCTGCTTTCCAACATGGCAATGGCCACTTGGTGTTGAGCAGCAGTGAGGAGCTTCCTCTTGCTAAGAGCATTCTCTTGAATCTCCTACAGCTCTTGGACTTACACATTTGTGCCATCTGTGTTCTTTATGTCTATCGCTTTAGTTTTACTATAACTTCATATACTATAAGCTGACCCAAATATCAGCCAAGGTATCTAATTTTACCATAAAAACTACATTAAAGATGTGCTGAAAAACTCGACTTGTACACGAGTATATAGGATAAGTGAATTTTGTAATATTACTTTCTTTCATTTTTCCAAGTGCCATGTGAAATAAATTGTAGTATTTCCTGCTATAAAAGCTAAGAAAATGGCAGAGAGAGGTAGAGTGAGTTGCCTAACTTTGTTCCTGCACTAGCGGGTCTTAAACACAGCTTCAAAACATTGTAGAATAAAACAGAATGTAAATACTCTTAGAATAAGAATGGAACGTAAATACTCTTAGACTAAAACAGAGGAGCCTTGGTGGCATAGGAGTTATGCTTTGGGCTGCTAACTGCACGGTTCGCAGCCACTTCCCTTGGGAGAAAGCCAGGACTTTCTACTCATGTAAGGAATTACAGCCTCAGAAACTCACAGGGGCAGGTCTTCCCAGTCCCATATGTCACCAGGAGTCAGAATTGACTCGATGACAGTGAGACTAAAACAGAGCACTTTGGAACCTGTGAAAAGACCAATGGATCCCACATTTTGCTTAGATGTACCAGGAAAGCTTTTAAATATCCTGATACCTAGCCCAGATCATATTTTATGTCAATTGGTAACCAACTGCAGTGATTTCAGCTTGTAACAAAATTTTGGAACCATTGAATTAGAAGATTTAACAAGCTTAACACCAAATCGTTAACCATAAATGAAAGAAAAAAAATAGTCAATGAACCTGGACTTCATAAAAATAAAAACCTTTCACTTACTCAAAGTCACCATTAAGGAAACAACAATGCCACTTACTGGGACAAATAATATACAGCAACCCATGTTGCTGACAAAGCCCTCTTACTCAGATTACCTAGAACTTCTAGGAACCAATAGTAAGGAGATAGACCAATTGAAACTAGACTGCAGACTTGGATAGGAACTTCATAAAAGGAGAGCTGTATGATTAATCAGTAAACAAAATCACAAAGAAAAGTCAAAGTGAAAAAAAATTTTTGAAAGAAAAGAAAAGCTAAAGTGGTTAGTTACTGGGGAAATGTATCCAGAACTGGAATCACTAAAATTAAAAATACTGCTGCATCAGATATTGAGGATGTAAAAAATTGGGAGCATACGGACGCAGTAGTCTAACTGCTGTTGGAGACCTTATGAGAGCATCTCTACTTGGTGATCTGGCAATGCCACTCCCATGGCTTCCCAAATGAATAAAACTTGTCCATAAAGACACTTGATCCCAAGTGTTAATTGTAGCTGTACTAATGTTAGGAAAAGTGGGGAATAAATCAAATACCTATCAGCTGGCCAGTGGGTAATTGAATTGTGGTCTAGTCATATAATAAGGCATTATTCATCAGAGAAAGGAATAGGCCACTGCCCCTTCACAAAAGTAAAAATGAATCTCAAAAACATGGCAAGAAGGTAGTCAGATGCCAAAGCATACATTTTTATGAAATTCAAGAAAAGGCAACACTAACTCTGACAGAATTCACAACAGTGATGGAATTGGTTGTGGTGGGAAAGGACATACAAGGAAGCTGGGCAGTGGTCTCTATCTTGGGCTGAGCTATTTGCGCTTCGTGAGCCCTTGAATTGCAAGTAAACCTAATAGATATACCTTAGTGTGAAACAAAGGAAAACCAAGAAGAATAGAGTGTATTTAAAAATACCTCACTGACAATATTTGAAAAATTGATTGCATATTGAAATGATATTTTTAGCACCGGAGTTCAATCAAACCTTATTAAAATGAATCTCTGTTCAAAACTGTTTTTAGTGTGGCCACAAGAAAGTTGGGATTTCCTGTGTCGCTCAGATTATATGTCTGTGGACAATACTGGTTGTGGTTACACGGCTCTATGAATTTGTCAGAATGCATAAAGCTGTATCTGCAGGAGCTACATTTTTTTACTTTAATAAAACCAACCTGTAAAAGCTACATCTTTTCATGTCCATGATAGCATTTGGCATTTATCTAGTCAATTTCCCAATAACCTTGTAAGAGAAGTGATATTTACTGATGAGCGTTGAAAGCCCAAGGAGCGTATCTAAGTTGACATGGGAGTCTGTGATGTCAGACAGAGGGAAAGGCTCTGCTAAATCAGCTGCCAGCTCTCGTGCCTTTGCCCACCCTGTCACATTGCCCTAACAGTCCTTCTCAGCCTGAGCTCGGTGCAGCTAATGACATGTCACCATCTTTCTGAAAAGGAATCCAGTTACTGGGTAAGAATCCAGAAACTCCTGGAGTGGCGCTTCCAGGAGGCAAAGTGACACACTTTAAGGAGTGTGCCGAAATGAGCACCAGCACCTTCACTTTCACCCCGCTCTCTCCTGCGTCGTGAGGTGGGCATGGGAGGCGGTGCTAGCCCTCTGTTTTCCAGTCAGCGGGGAATCTGTAGCAGCAAAAATTAATAGGCGTTGCAGGATCCTGAAGAAAAAGCTCTTTCATCTCACCCAGCTCCAAGAGGGTGTGATGTTTTCAAAGCGGGGCATTGTACAATTGAGCACTAGATGAGGAGGGGTAGCGCCTTTCCTGGGGCTTCTTGACCGCTGGAAGAGTTCACTCCAGGCCATTTGTCACAGCAGCGATTTCCCCGGAAATACCCTGTGTCAAGGTTATGTTTTGGCCATTTTAGCCTCTTTTATTTATTTGTTTTCTGAAATCAAGGGGGGCAGGTAGTTGTCCCTGCCCTCTCCCCTCCTCCCAATCCTTTGTCTCAGGGCGCCTTCAGAACACCATGGGGTGGGAGTGATTTTGAATGGAACTCAGCAGGTTTAGAAGGTTTTAGGGAGTTTGTGTGGTGTAGAAATGGCCAATAGAAATCCCGTACTTCGTATAGGTGAATTTTTTTAGCATGATAAATAAAATATGGAAATGTGCCCCATTGTCCCTCGGCAGGTTTTCCCAGCTGTGTACAGTAAGGACTCTGTCACTGACCATGGACTCACTATTTATTACACTTTGTTATTCTTGTGTTTTGTTTGCGGGGACTTTTAAAGGTGATGGCTTGTCTCCCCTTGCAGTGGAGTTGATTATGTTTAATTTGCTCTGTGTTAAGAGAAAGATCTTGCTGGTCTTTTTGAGCTGAGCCTGAGGTTATTTGTAGCTGGGCCATGTTACTTGATGCCTTTAGTTCTTCCTGGGCATGAAAACGCTTTTTGTACATTTGTTGAATCTATTTCCATGCTGAGCTTTTTATATACGATACAATGCCTCTTTGCCGTTGAAAGTTGTAGTTTGGCCTTATTTTTAACTTAAAAAGGACAGCAGGAACTTGTCTTTTATTAAGCATCGGTAGATACTATAAGATCTACTTTGTCACCTGGCAAGTAGATTTTTAGCTGTGAGTTTTCATTTTCACAATAAAAACCAGACTGCCATGTGCTTATATAACGGAATAGTATTCAGTACCCATAAGACATGTGCAAAATGTGTGGGATATAAAAGCACTGAGCTTTTCCCCTTTAAACAGGAGAGAATTTGACATCCCACTACTCTTTAATTACTTCTATTAAGAAGAAATCATTTGGGACCCTGTGAAGTTGAGGGCTCTTTCAAAACTTTCAACAGGATATTTTAAAATCGAGGTTTTGAAAATAGTACCACTCCCCTCACCCCACCATCTTTGTGTGTGTGTCTATCTTTTACTCTCCTTTCCTCTGCTATGTTTCTTTCTTTTTTTTTCCCTCTCCTGTGTTTCTTTTAGCATTTCCAGATTTTTTTTATGACATTTCAGATACTTTATTTTCAGATTTTCCAATCTCAGCTCTTGGGGGTTAAAACATTTAGGAATTCCCTTGACACTGCCTTCCAATCCAGGTTTTTTGTTTAAAGAATTTTAGTCTGAAAAGTTTTTCGCTTGAATTGAAGCCCTGGTGTCTGAGGATCATTAGCGGACGGGAGTAGTCTGTGAGCGAACACGAACGCTGTGCAGGGCGTTTAGCAGAGAGCTTCCGGCTCTCGCTCACAAACCGAGGGCATTCTTTGAAAGATCAAACGAGCTGGACACTGGGAGAGTTTTAATGATGCCAGTTAACATCAGAGGAGCTTGGCTGCGTAGTTGCAAATTGTGCTCATCTGAATGAATGCCACTGAGCTGGAAATAATGACATGACTAAAATGATGCGATTTGTGTGCCGTTGCAATGAATAAAATATATTGGTTTAAGATTATACAAGGGGTGGGTTTTTCTTTGGGGGGCAAATGGGGACGTGGGGAGGAGGGAGGGAAATCACTGGCCAGCAGACAAGGGCAGCAGACTAAACAGCATTGATGTTTTTAAAAGCTTTCTGATTTTGAGAACCGATGGAAAGCAACATTTTAATGCCTTCCAAGAAATCACTAGGTCTATTTTTAAAATCATTTTGTTCAGCACAAACCTTTAAGTGACCTAGGATTAAACTTTTATCAGAAGTGGCATTGTTATCTGTGATGCTTAGACTCATTTCAGTGCTATGTAAATACACCTTTAGGACCAGGAATAGCGCTTGCTCTCCTTGCCGAACATAAAATATCATGAGATTAATTTCTGGAAACGTTAGAGTTTCTAGATTAGATTTCACTGTGACTCAGTAACTGAAATCATATATATTGCTGATGTTGGTAAAAAGAAGTTAATTTACGTAAGAGATATTTGGGATTAAGGAAGCAAGAATTTGATGTCTTTCAATAGAGACTTATTTAAAATCCTGCTCTTGAATGCATGCAGACCCAGAAATAGTTTTTAAAGGTAATATATGTATTTCCTTTTAAAAGTTGTTCAGTTTTAATTTTGAGAGACTTCTTATTCACGACACCAGATCACAGTCTGTGAGCTAGACTATTGAAGGGAGATAATTCTAAAGGCTTTCATTGTATATTTTGAGTATACATCACTTTTCTGATTTCAATTACTTCATATTTTATTGCCTGTTTCTGAGCTTTCTTGAATGCTTAATGTTCTCACAGTAACATGGTGGAATGCATTATTCTCTCAGTACTAAATTCCCCAGCTAGTCAGATGTCCTTGGGGATACAAATTCTTTTGACGTCAGAGCCATGCCATACTGCCTCTCCTTATGTAAATGGTCATTTGAGCAAGTTATTGCTTAAACAATCAACGGGGCCATTTGAATTTGATCTGAAATCTTAGAATTACATGTTAAACAAACAGGTACCCTTGAGTCTGTTTGATTTATGTTAAGAGTTTATTTCCTTTATTTCTTTTCCTTTCCTTTGTTTGTCTTAGCTACTTGGCTTAGTGTACCCTACCAAAGTTATAGACTTCATAGAAAAATGAATGATGATGCTTTCTAGTATGTAGAGAAAGATGTTCAGAAGTTTGCTGATAGCTTGGGCTACTGGATCAGAATCTGTAGAGATCAAGTCATATTTTTTTTCCTCAGTGATTTTACTGGGGGCTCTTACAGCTCTTATAACATTCCATACATCATTTGTATCAAGCATATTTGTACACATGTTGCCATCTTCATTTCCAAACTAGTCATGTTTTAATGAGCCTTTAGTGCAGTGGTTTCAGTGCTGCGACCCTTTAATACAGTTTCTCATGTTGTGGTGACCCCCCAAACCATAAAATTATTTTCGTTGCTACTTCATAACTCGAATTTTGCTACTGTTATGAATCGGGCAGTCCCAGTGAAATGGTCCTTTGACCTCCCCGCTCTCCCAAGGGGTCATGACGCACGACCCAAAGGTTGAGAACCGCTGCTCCTAGTGTCTTTGATAAGCTGTCAGGGTAGGAGAAATGTAGCTCAAAATGTAGCTCCTGCCTAGACCACTGGAAGAGCAGGTAAGAATGTGTGTTGCATGTTTCCAGGTAAAATAGAGATGGCCTTCATTTGTGAAAGTAAAGGCAAACCTTATGTCGAAAGATGAAACAGGAGATGCTAATAAGAGTACATGGTTATGATATTGATGAGAACAGTGAATTGAGGATTTCCCTACAAAATCCTGTACAAATAGACTATTTATACTTGGCCATTTATTTATTACACAAAATATGCTCTGAGACTATACCATATGTAAGACATGGAAGAACTCATATTCAAGTAGAGGGAGCCAAAAATAAACAGAAATAATATATATATATATATATATATATATATATAAAACATGTCATAGAATGCACAGAATAAACAGAGTGATTCATATGAAAAATTAAGATCTGTTGGATTAAATTCAGTGTCTAGCTATCAATCCTTGCTGTTCAGTGTTGGCTTATAAAAAATATATTTGGGAAAATGTGGAAATGTGTCAAATTTTCCTGTTTTCTTCATGGTCTTTATTGAGTTTCTTAGGAAATTCAAATAGAAGAAAGTTCAACCACTAAACAGATCCAATCATGTTAAGGGAACCTACTTTTGTTATTAACATGTGAATGTTAAAGGTCAAAGCAAACTCACTGCCATTGAGGCAATTCTGACTCTGATCCTGGAGGACAGAGTAGAACCGCCTCTGTGGGTTTCCAGGACTAACTTCTTACACAAATAGAAAGTCTACTTTTCCTCTTGCAGAATAGCTATTGGTTCTGAACTGCTGACCTTGTAGCTAGCTGCTCACTGCATAACCTAAGAAGCCATTAGGACTCCTCAGAAGGTCAAATATCCTATGTACACCAGTGTACCTAGATCACAGCTTTAATGAATTGTTCACAGCAAATTTGTAAATGCTAGCTTCTTGACTCAAGTCCATTGGAGAGCAGGAAGTACAAACCATTTAAAAGGAAATATAAAGAATTTGAAATTAAAATTTTATGTAAAAACTCTACACGTTTAAGGAATTTAGACAATGCCATCTAACTTCCAGAAGTCTACATTTCAATGAAATAATTATATCTGAAAACAACATAAAACTGTCTGTACAACAGAAACACATAGAGGAATCTTTTAAGAAAGCAGACTTGATCTGTGGTGGGGGGGGGAGACGGAAAAACAGATTACAGATTTACAGAAGAATCCATCTGTTAGGTAAAACACTGGCAGAAGAATATTTAGATGCTAAAGAAAGAAACAAATCATCTCACTGGAAAATGGGCAGAGCAAATGAATAAATAGCATACCAAGGAGGATGTTCAAGCAGCCAAAAACAAATAAGAAATGTGCTCCATCAATGGCTATTGATGCAAATCAAACATTAACGATGTATCATCTCACCACACCATTAATAGCAAAGTTAAGTGAAAGCACACAATCCACATTCAAACAAGAAAACAAATGGGAGCAGGGCATGGAGCAATTGGAACCCATCTATTTTGCTGTGGGTCTGTAAAGTGATGCAGTCATTGTTGAAATGGTATGGCATTTTCTTCGGAAGTTGGCAATATGAGCCAGCAAACCCTCTACTCGGAATCTGGAGAAGTAAGCGTCACAGTACAAGTAGGCATCCTAGTTTGATAGACGCTGGTCGAAGTGAGACGATGGCCGTTAGTCACCCCGGAAGTCTGGAAAAGAACTTACCCCGCTGCACAGTGAACTTCCTAGTTCCAGACAACAGCTGTGAATCAGAGGAGCAGCAGCAGATCCAGGGTCCAGAGCAGGAAACTGAGTGATGGAATTCTCAGAGCATGTGCTCCTTTCCTGACTCTGCTGCTGCTAGTGAGCTTCCTTTCTGCTGTCAGCGGCCTCGTTTTATACCCAGCAAGGTGGCATTCCAGCGAATTCTGTTCACAGTTATGCACAGGTGAATCCTGTTAGTGTCTTCCTCCCCCTTCTCACCAGGTCCATGCAGGAAAAGGTGATGTGTTTGGAGTTAGAGACTTTGCTTAAAAGAGACACATTAAATAGTTCACTACCCCTGCACTCCTCTGTAAACTTTCACCCAATTCATAATAAACCTTTTTTAAAAATGGTATAATTGATAATTAGTAGTTATAACAGAGCATTTAGTACCTCGTTTTTTTCAGTGCTATCTCCTCCAGGAACTCCTTTCAGATCCCTTCTCTCTTCCTTAGCCCAATAATCGCTCCCTCTATATTTAGTATGTAACTTATAAAAATTTTTAGGTCTTACACTGTATGTTTCTTTACTTGTCTCTTGCATGTCATAAACTTATTGAAGGTATGGGATGCATTTTATTAATCCTTTCTTCTCCAAGAGCTACCCTTGAGTGTTACGTGTTCTTAAGTTGTCTTATGTCTTCATATTTGATTACTTTTCTCCACTGAAAACTTTTCCATTTAATATTTGCACTGAAGTTTCTCAATACCAGTAGGAGTTATCTCGTTATCTTTTCCAAACAATTGCAAGCAAAAAAAAAGAATTAAGCTCACCAGAGAACACTTGTTATTGTTGGTTAGTAGTCCACATTTTTTTAATCTAGTTTTTTTTTTTTTATTTTGTAAAGTAATGGATTTCAAACATGATGTGTTTGAAAATATCGGGACAAATATTCTGAGCCCTACCCCCAATTAAAAAATCATTTTAGTGGGGGTTTATACAACTCTTATCACAGTCCATATGTGCATCTATTGTACTAAGCACATATATACCTTTGTTGCCTTCATCATTCTCAAAATATTTGCTTTCCACTTGAGCCCTTTGTATAAGCTCCTCATTTTTCTCCCTCCCTCCCTCCCCATCACCCCTCCATTGTGAACCATTTATAATTTATAAATCATTATTATTTTTTCATGTTTTACACTGTCTGATGTCTCCACCCACTTTTCTGTTGTCCATTCCTCTTTCTTTCCCCCACGTCCCCCTCTCCCATGCCTCCCCCCCTGAACTGTGGGTCCTGTTGTTTTCTCCTTTAGAGTGTTTATCCCATCTATCTTATCCAGCTGGACCAGCAGAGATAATGATACACACAAAAACAAGACAGAGCAAAGCAACAGAACAACAACAACAACAACAAACCAATAACAAAAAAGAGAAAAGCCTGTAAATAGTTCAAGGTCTGTTTGTTGACCTTTAGGAGTGTTTTCCATTGGAGTCTGATGGAGTGCCGTGCCCTTCCTCCTCGGACGTCCTTGTTCTGCTCTCCTTGCTGTTTTGCTGCACATCCGTAGTGTTTTGCCTCGGTGTGCTTGGGTCAGATTGGGTGCAATTCCCACACCATTGTGTCTCCATTGTTGTCCCTTGTAGGGCTATGGGTCAATGAGAGATGTCTTGTCTCGTAGTGGGGCCGGCCATATGGTTCTCTCTGTGCATTGTCTGCTCTGAGCAGGGATATCGTCCTTAAAGCTTGTCAGCCAGGATGTGCTCCACTCTCTCTTCCACCCCCTTCATTTGCTTCTGTCCTACCCTGCATGTTAACACTGAAGAATTTCATTCTGATTTGAAATTCTGACAACAGTTCTTTAATAGACTCCAAGGAGCCCTGGTAGTGTAGTGGGCTACTCAGTGAGCTGCCAGCTGTGAGGCCCCTGGTTTGAACCCACCAGCCTCTCTCTGGGAACAGGCTTTTAAGGGAGTAAAGGGTTTAAATCTCAGAAACCTCATTCTAGAGCAGTGGTTCTCAACCTTCTTAATGCCACGACCCTCTAATACAGTTCCTCGTGTGGTGGTGACCCCCACCACCCATTATTTTCATTGCTACTTCATAACTGTGATTTTGCTACTGTTATGAATCAGGTGACCCCTGTGATAGGGTCATTTGACCCCCAAAGGGGTCTTGACCCACAGGTTGAGAACCACTGTTCTAGAAGATTGCTATGAAATCAGCTCAATTGCAGTGGGTTTGGTTTTTGTTACGAACTGCCTTGTTACTAAAAGTATGATCTTAACACTAGCAGCTTCTGGGTCATTTACGGCCTTGTTAGATGTATAGATTCCGGGTCATACCCCAGACCTACTAAATTAGAAGCTGCGTTATAAGATTTGCAGGAGAGTAATATACAGATTGCAATTTAAGAACATATTGCTAAACTGTATCTTGTTTTACTTTATTATAGTCTAGTTCAGAGATTGATACACCTTGGCTGATTTGCTGAATGTGGCACAGAGCCTGATTTCATGATCAGCTTTTACTGGAACAGCACCAGAGCCATATGTCCCTATGTTGCCCATGACTCATTTTGTGTATAGCAGCAGAGTTGAGTACTTGTGATTGAGACTCAGAGTCTAAGAGAGTTACTATCTAGGTCTGAGCAGAAAAGGATTGCCTAGCTCTTTTCCAATTCATGATGGACCAATTGATAGCATTTTTTTTTTTGGTGTGGCATCACTGTCCTGGTGGGAGTAGGAAGTCCAGCCCTGCTCCTGGAGAGCTGCTGCTGGATTTGAACCGTCAGCCCTGTGGTCCGTAGTCCCTCACACAACCACTCTGCCACCAGGGCTCAGTCGATAGCATTTTTAAGACATTTTCCTCCCTCCCCCCCCTTATTTATTGTTGCTGAGAGTATACTGCAAAAACCAAACTCAATGCCAAAGAGTCCATTCTGCCTCTGAAAGTCTCTAAGACAGAGTAGAATTGCCCCTCTGGGTTCCTGAAACTAAATCTTCACGAGAGTAGAAAACCTCATCTCTCTCATGCAGAGCAGGAGATGGTGTTTTTGAAGCATTGATCTTAGGGTTAGCAAGTAGACTGGTCATCCACTATGCTGTAATGGCTCCTTAGAGTGATCTGTCTGAATCCAGCAGTTTCCAGGTGAACCAGATAGTAACACTGGTGACGCGCTTTGACTTTCATCCTCCTCTTCTGCGTTGCTCCTGCCGAGTGAACATAAACTCACTGTCTCATGCAGTTCCTCACTAATCTGGTGAGTTCTGGTGACAATGGGATCCCACATAGACAGCTTTTAAAAGCCCCTAGGGTCTTTTTCAAGGAGCTTTAGTGGTGCAGGGCTTACAAGCTGGGCTGTGATCTGCTTGGCTGGCAGTTTGAAACCACCGGCAGCTCTTCGGGATGGAGACGGGGCTTTCTGGAGTGACAGTCTCGAAGTCCACAGTCTCGAGTCAGCATTGACTCGGTGGCAGTGAGTTTGGTGGGAATGTGCAAGGCAGACCTTTTTAATTAACTTGTTAACCTAAATTATTTTTATTTTCAAGGTGACTTGAGGGGATGTTTTCAGTTCGAAGATTATTCTTCCACCATCCTTGTCTTCAGAAAATCTTCCTTGGTTCACAAAAATTCGAATGACGTTATGTGTTTTTCTCCTTGTGCTCAGGCAATTAGCACATCAGGGTTATTAGAACTTTTGAGCAAAATAATCCAGTAATGGTGACAAAGCACTGCCAATTTCTTTTGATCTCCTGGAAAAGGGTGCAGTTATTTTGAGAGCCAATGAATCATACATCCCATCTCCTGTTATTCATGACTTTCTTCTGCTGCTACTCCAGGCGAATCGAAAGCAGTTGTTGTCCCTTAGATGTTTGCTTAAAAGCTCTTAAGACTCTATGCACTGAGAAGTCCTATGGAGCCATGACCCGAAAGTTATTCTTCCTGTTGTTGTTATAAATGTATCGTTGTGAGGTCCTGTCACAAGTGAATTATGACTCAAGGCACAACAGGAAGAAAACCTAAACAGTCCTGTGTCATGCTTGAAATCGTTCCTATGCCAGAGCCCATTGTTGCAGTCACAGCGCCAACCCATTTTGTTAAGGTCCTTCCTTTTTTTTTTGTTGCCCCTCCACTTTACCAAACATGATGGCTTTCTCCAAGGAAAATCTCTCATGAACACATGTCTAAAGTATGTAAGAGGAAGTCTCCTTCCTTGCCTCTAAGGAGTACTCTGACCTTATTCTTTCTGGTTTGTCCTTCTAGCAGTCCACAATACTTTCAGTGTTCTTCTCCAGCATCACAATTCAAATGCATTGATTCTAATCATGTTTTCCTTCTTCACTGTCTGTGTTAGTCTGGGATGACTGGAAAAACAAATCCAGAGGTACTCCTGTGTATAAAAAAGCTTTATATAAAAAGAACAATTGTCTCTTGAGAATTAATCCAGTCCAGATCAAGTCCGTAAGTCCAATACGAGCCCATATGTCTAACACTCGTCCATAAATTCCGCATGAGACTCATGCAGCCATGCAATAATGCTGAATGCAGGAAAATCACAGGCCAGTGAGTTGAAAGTCTTGTAGATTCAGTGGCAGTAGGAGGAGCTCAGCACTGGTGTGGACCTCCACGTGGCTCCTCCGGCTCCAGGGCTCTGGTTCATTAGTGTGTCTCCGAGTGGCTTGTCAACAGGAATGTCAAGCAGAGAGTGTGGGTCTGACCTCCAGTGAGCTATTTAGCTCCATAGCACCTCCAAATGTGGTCATCAAGCTGTGGCCTGATTGACAGGTCAGCCTCCACCCCTTCACTCTTCATAGTCTCAAGTGGACACCAGATTAGGTAACTACCACACTGTCCAACTTTCACATGCACTTGATGGAACAGAAAATACTATGGTCAATGTCGGGTTTGCCTTAGTCCTCAAAGCAACATCATTGATTGTCACTACTATAAGGAGGTCTCATGCATCGGGTAGTTTTCATCAATTCGATGTTTTATAGGTATGTGTCTTATTGCTAGCCATGGCAGTAAGCGACTGAGCAGCCATATAAATCTCTTTTTACCATTACTCTTAACTCTCATTTTCCAATCCCTCTCACTCTTGGTAACCACTAACAAACTATGGTTTCTATAATTTTGTCTATTCTAGTCCTTTTTAAATAAGTGAAGTTAGACCTTATTTGCCATTTTGTGGTTGAATTACTTTGCTCAAGATAATTTACTTTATGCTTTAGCTATACCAACCAAACCCCATCTAGGTATCGAGATTTCATTTCTCTTGGAGGGAGGGAGAAAAAAGAGAAGCTTGTACCAAGGGTTCAAGTAGAAAGAACATGTCTTGGAAACAGTGGTGGCAACATATGTACAAATGTGCTGCATGCAATTGCTGTATGGAATGTTATAAGAGCTGTAAAGACCTCCAATAAAATGATGTAAAACAGATTTCACTTCTCCTGTTGAGTAGCATTTCATAGTGTGTCTGTCACATTAAAAAAAAATCCAGTCGTCTGTTAATAGACATTTAAGTTGTCTTTGCCTATTGTATATAGTGCGGCAACGAACATTGGTATACAAGTCTCTTTTTGAGGCCCCCTTTCTAGTATTTTGGGTATATATCTAGGAGTGGAATAATTGAGTTATTATGGGAATTCTATTTCTTGTCATACTGTTTTCTACAATAGCTATACCATTTTGTATACCTACCAGCAATGAGTAGGTCTCACTTTCCCCACATCCTTCCTAATATTTGTTTGTGTGATTGTTTAGCCCTTCTTATTGGAGTGCAATGGTACCTCCCTGTGGTTCTGGCTTGCCTCTCTGAGGGCTCGTGATGCCGACCATCTTTCCCTGTGTGTAGTGGCCATGTAATGCTTTCTTTGCCCTCTGTATGATTGGCTTATTTGCCTTTTGGTAAGTTGCCAACAACAAATTTTGCTTCTGAGGGCAGTACCCTTGCGTGGTAAGCGCTATGCTTTTGTGGCTTGAAAAGACTTACACTTGCTTATACCTTGTTTTGTAGAAACATTTGGATCGTAACTGATTTGGCTTCCTAGTACTGAAGAACCAATTAATTCCTAAAGAAAAACTTGCCACAGCTAGGTGCCCCTTTTCCCTTAAACGTGTAGATGACACGTTCTGCCTTTAGCTCTGATTGGAGGAGTTTGCTTGTTTCAATGGGAAGAAACCACAGGTATGTTACTTTTGCTGTTAGGCAGATGTAGATAGGTCTGGGTAAGCCATTTAGACCTGAAAGCCTGATCTTCACTATTGTTAGACAGGAAGACTTCATCACTTCTGTTTTCCCCAAGTCCAAAAATACTCAGGATGGTGGGGATGATGGAAGAATCATTTTCTTCCTTTCTTTTCTTTTTTTTTTTTCCAGAAGAATCATTTTTTATTGAACATCTAATCATGCTAAGTTTCAGTAGCTGTCAACAGTGGCTACTTAGAAATGTATTCAATGAACTCTATCTTTGTAAAATGGACCGACTCAATAGGTATCCCTAAAAGCTTCATCCTTGCCGTTTAAAATTGCTTTCTAAAGTGTTTTTAGTGCCTCTGAAGTGACTGCTTAATTCATCAATTATTTTTGATACACAGCATGTTGATTTTTCAATAAAAAAATGGCACTAAACTACACTTTGCAACCTCTTTATACTCATAATAGTCCTTAGAGCTTGTTTGAAAATTTAGATAGAGGCCAATTGTTGTTTGCTAGTGTATACTCTGGCTGGCTTTTAATTTTTGTATCTGCTGGACACCTTCCTGGTTGTTTGACTTTGTGAGTTTCATTTTGATGGCATTTTCTTTGTTTTTTCCTTTCTCACATTGGCCTCTAGTTTCCATTTATCCACGGAGGAGTAAGTTTTCGGGGAAATGCGGAAACTAGCCTTTTAAAAATTGTTATTCTCTCTTTGGATATTTGGAGGCAACAAAACTCTAATCTTTTTCCTGTGAAAGGTTATTTTTGACACATTGTTACTGTAAGCTGGCTCATGCTGGAAGAATGTCCAACAAGAAACAGATCATGAATCCAGCACAACGGAAAATGGAGGTCCCTGCAGGGAGCTCTTGGTGTCATTCTTTCAGATCCTGCAGAGAAATCCATGGAATTTGCATAGGAAAACATTGTTCCCTAGTGGGAGGAAAGGGTCTCAGGGAACCCGCAGCCCTCATGTAGGGGAACCAGAGAGTAACCACTGAGTGGTGAGTTGCCCTGTTCTGTGGCTGAGACTATACCGTGTTCAGTGAGTGCCTCTCTGGTTTATCAATAACAGGGATGGTGGGGAGGCGAGTCATGTCCCCCTGGTTCACTCATGTCCCTCACACAATGTGAGCCCTCTTCAGGGACAGACCTAGATCTGTACCCCAAACTACCTTTTTTCCATTTCGTTTTGTTTTTTTCCCCTCTCTTGTGAAAACAGAACGGCATCAAAAGCCTAGGGTGCATCTGTTTGGGAAATGGCAAGTGACGTGAGGGATCATTCACCTGAGAATACTTTTGCCGCATCATGGGAAACTCTTTCCGATGCACTATGCCACAGTATGGGAAGGCGAGCAGGGCTTCCCCCTTCCTCCCAGCACGAGGGCAGACACGGAGCCAGCAGCAAGGAGCAGCAGAATGCCAGTTCTTCCCATTCTAAGGGACTTTCAAAAACAGCTCGTTCTTTTCATTTGTTTTTCTTTGACATAACACTGCCTTGATTAAAAAAAAAAAAAAAACTAGTTCCACATACCAAACAACTGTGAAATAGCTTAAATAAACCCGAGCTAGTCATTTTTTTTAATACTTAGAACCCCTTAACCCCCACATTATTAGGGTGAAGAAGGAATGTTATTTTTCCCATTGTTTCTGCTCCATTGATTGTGTCTCTCTTAAACTCCCTCTTAGACTACCCCCCGCCCCCCAATCATTGTATCTTGGCAGCAAAAGCATCCTGTCTTATGAATTGTGTGTGCTGAATTAGCTTAAGGGGCCTCCGCTGCCTGAGGATGACTGGGCTCCTCTGATTGTGAAGGCCATTTCTTTTACCTTCACTATGAAAAGGGCAAATACGGTGGCCGTTGCTAGTCTCAAGGTTTTTAGAAAGCCTTCCCTCTACTGGAGCAAAGCGTAAGGACAAAAGGAGTCAGTTATTCTCCAGAAAGTGTAGAAATAGCTTTTGAAAGTAAAACGAGAAGATAGAGAACATTCACATTGGCAGCACAGGAGGTAAAGAAGAGGCGTTGGTTCTTTGGGGATTCGTTGTTTTTCTACTGCTTCTCAGAGTAATGACACTCTTCTGCAATGTCCACAGCATGCTTCCATACATTGTCTCAAAATGGTTCTTGTGGAAGAATCACATGGGAAAAGTTCTTTCTCTGCTGGAGACATAATAATGTGAGCATGTAGAATGGGGTGGACTGTCCAGATCTCATAGACACAACTAAGATGTTCTGAGTCACTCGTACATAAAGATACATATCCTCCATGTGCATCATTATTTCTCATGGGTCATCATTACTCTTTTTGCATATGTTTTACTCTGTTGCGGTGATAAACCTGTTGTTTTTTTAAAATGGTTTTTTTGCAGTTGCGGGCAATCCCCAGATAACAAATGTTTGATTTACAGATGACCCCCTACTCACCCCATAAGCTTATGCAGATCTTCCCTGGTTTTGAAAATATTGAACCAACTTCTATTCACGACAAGTCCTTCGTCGCCTTCACTCATTTCCTAAGCAGCAGGAAAGACCTACCTTTGTAATCAAGTGTCATCTGTATATTCTCCCATTCGGTTATGATCATTGTCACTTGGTCTTGTGTTCTCGTTTTTTTTAACAGTCACATTATAACATGTTTAGATGGAAGATCATTTTTATTTCTTTTGCTAGGTCTGAGAGATTACTATTTTTTTGCTTCGCAATTTTGAAAAGATTTTAAACTTTCAGAAAAGTCGCACACACGAGGCTAAGAGACAGATTCTGATTCCTTTCTTCTCACCTGGTTGGAGACAGAGGGTTCCCCAACCCTAAAGAGCACAAGGTGCTTCAGCCCACGACATCTGTCACTAGAACAGATGAGCTTGACAGCTGTTTCTTAGTCTCATATGCTGAGAGCCCACAGGTAGAGAACACTGCATGTTATGAAGGTCCAAACAGGAGTGGTCCTGGGGAACCAAGTCTTCGTGGGTACGCAGGCACACTGAGTAGTGGATGTGGCTGATTCAGGAACTCCCTCCCTCACTGTCATTAAATTGATTCTGATGCGTAGTAACCCCGCAGGGCAGAGCAGAGCTGCCCCTGTGGGTTTCTGAGGCTGTAAATTTTTTATAGGAGCGGAAAGCTTCAGGTTTCTCCCGTGAGATGGCTGGTGGGCTTGAACCACTTACCTTGTGGCTTGCATCCCAACGTGTAAATGCACTACACTACCAGTGTCCCTTGGGAACTGTCCTGAATGGGAGCTTTGCTCGCAAAGTGGGGGATGTTACCAGAGAGAGAGCAGGGGGAGCCACAGGTGGGTTTTAGGGGTCCTGTGATGCCCAGAGCTGTCAAGGCAGCACTTAGAACGTACAGTACATACAATAGTATGTTATTTGGCAGTAGCAGGAGTAATTGCCAGTACGACAACAACGTAAATGGAGCTCGAAAACTTTGTGTCAAGAGAAAGAAGCCAGTCACACAAAATGAGACACAGCAATGCTGCTTGTGAAAAAGTGGCACAGGGCACCATAAGCAGGAGAGCAGGGCTCACGTCGTCAGTCACGTGGCAGAGCAACGCCATGCAGTCCCTTACACCTAAATGCAATCAGGCACCTGAAAACACATATTGTATGGCTCCGCTTTCTCGGGAAATGGCCAGAGGAGTAAATTCTCGGGGGCAGAAAGTAACTTCCTGGTTGCCTAGAGCTGGAGACCTGGAGAGAAGTGGGGAAAGACTGCTAATCATTCTGAGACTTTCTTTTAGGGAAGATGAAAGTGCTGTGCCTTGGATAATGATGATAGTTAATACAATTTTGGGGGTTTCTTTTTGGGGGGTGTGCATCACTGCCCTCTGGTGGTCGTAGAAGCTACCCAGTGCTGCTCCTAAAGCCGCCGCTGGATTTGAACTGCCAAGCCCGCGGGCCACAGTCCCGCACTCAACCACTTACGCCACCGAGGCTCAGCCCAGTGAATACAATTTTGTGATATGAAAAGCCACATCATGTACCCACATTGGTTATACTTCAAAAAAAAAGGGGGGGGTTGTTATTTAAATAAAGAAAAATAATAGCGTTTTCATATATTTTTCACCATGTTTCTCCTACTATTACAATCATATGTAATTATAGCACAACTGAAGAGTTCTGGTAGTGCTTTGAGTTAAGCATTGGCCTGTTAACTGCCAGGTCAACCCCACTTATCACTGCACTCACCGCAGATGAGGCTGTTTACTCCTGTGAAGACTGACAGGCTTAAAAGTCTTACAACTCAGTTGTACTCTGTCATACCGAGTTGCTGTGAGTTGTGATTGTCCTGATGACAATCAGTTATGGCACAATTAATTAAAAATAAAAACTTTACACGAATGCAGTACTAAGCTGCAGATTATGTTTAGATTTCACCAGATTTCCAACTAATGCCCTTTTTCCTGAGCCATAAGCTCATATTACATTTAGTTATGTGGGAATGTTTGGTGTTGCTTTATCACACGTCCTGGGGATATTACCCTCAATTTTTTCATTAAAGTCTTGTGTGCCATAAGTTTTCCATAGCAAAGTTATTATTTTATTTTAGTAATTATTAAGAATCTGGAATCCGGGGGGGAGGAGAGATACTTATTTGTGTTCAACAATTATAGTACTGTCCCTCAAGGGTGCTGGCTTTACGTCAGCCTTTCTATTCCAATGCCTAGCCTTCTGTAGGCCATCAATCCAATCTTCAAATTTCCCCTGGGTGTTTAAACCCCTGCTGGTAGGTTGTGACAACTGACACCATCCTCACAAGACCCGTGGACTCAACACAAGTATTCTTTTTGTTTCTGGTACGCCTGCGTATTTCAGCTCAGCTCCATTTTTAGTGATTAAAACAATCACTCATTTCAGAAGTGATCCATCATATTACTGGAACTAAAAGTCACTGTTTTTTGGGAAAACAGACTGTCATTGGACAATGAATAGTGGAGACAGGACAAGTCAATAAGGTCAGGACCATGAACCGGGCTAGTCTGGTATAGTTCTCAACCCATGACACCCATCCAAAGACTTGTGGACCAGATCCATAGACTGAGGGAGGGTGTCACAGCAAGATAGTAATAGGTTGAATTCAAAGGACTAGAAGATCCAGACTAGAGTAGCCCAGAATTGGGAAGGTCAGAGTCCACATTGTTGCTCTATGAAAGGGTCTGCACTTAGAAATATCCTCTGTGGCTATACCTGGCTAACAATTAAGGTCATGATTCATGGCTGGGATTCTTCAATTTACATCACAGTCCTTATATAAAGGACAACTTCAAATACTGACTTTCAATCTTGCTAGGAAGATTGCTTGTTTTTAATTTTTCTACTAAGGATACACCCTGTTCCCCCCATGTTCCTTGGAAAGATTAGGGCCTCTTTGTACTTTGGCAACTGGCAGCCAGGAATCTTTTCAGAGACCTACAAAGTACAACAGAACATTGTCCTTATACTTGGGATGCCATACTTCCTCGTTGAATCTCACTTTACAGAAATATCCCAATGGCAAAACTGAGCGTTGTTAACCAATCTCATTTCTGCACTTGAAATCATTTTTCTTCCTCCTACAGGGCATTTCTCTCTCGTCTTTCCAGCAACTGAGATTAAATGTATCTTAAATTGAATTCATCCTCTCCATCACCATCTCCTTTAAAGGACTCCTTCCTTTAACTTTCATTCTTTTTGTTTTGTTACTATCCACCCAAGTCTCCAGGCCTTGCTGCCCAAGGAATGACCTATGATCTTTCCATTTTTTCTTTTTGATCTCAGAATTACTATTGCTCAGTGGACCCATGCTATCAGTTGTTGATAAGTACTCATAGTCCATTGTGTCCCTAAAACCATACAGGTAGGTAGGGAAAGAGAAGTGCAAATGAGGATCATTCTCCTTAAAGGATTTAATATCTAGTTGTGGAGACAACTTACATATACCAGAAATAGTGAACAAGACCAGGCAGTATATAATTAAATGCTAAATTGGGTAGCACAGACATCTAATTATTAGAAATTGGAGGGAAGGAAAGGATAAAATGAGGGCTTGAGTTTTCAGTGAATAGCTAATGAGGATGACTTATTTGAGCTAGGTGTGAAAGAGCATAGGTTGGAATCATATAGGCATTTAAAGAAAACATGAACTGTTAACAAATGCAACAAGCAAGCAAAAGTCTTTGAAAACTTTACAGGCTGTTTATGCATTAGAGTCATGAGTCGGACAGAACAGAATAGGATTCGAGGAAGAGGTTAGATGACTGCTTCGTTCAAAGCTTTGGTTTTTATTTTGTTTATCCCCTGGCCCGTGAATCTCTAAAGGCTGCCTTTGTCTTTTGGTTCTAGTCCACACTGAGTGAGTCTTACAGGACACCGAATGATCCGCCAAAATTTGCCAGTGACGCTCATGCTTCCGTGTGACCATCATTTGCTTTTTGTTTTG